>CM033792.1:1203702-1484536 GCA_019656835.1 Rhododendron ovatum | reverse complement strand
TACACACCTCGGATGCTGTTGATTCCTGCGTGGGCCCCTCAGTTTTTTTTTTTTAGAATTTTTGGACGGCTCAGATCGGCCGTCCGGTGGCCGGAGAAGGCCCGGCGCGGCCGGTCAGTACGATTTCCCTACAAATCTCATCTGTACACATAGCATGACTCGAGTCCTATTACTCTTTCCTTTATGACGAGATCACGGGACTAGAAAAAGTTTTCATTTTTTGTGAAATCAAGCAAGGAAATACATCAGACTTTGAGTTCAAATTTGTGCAACACTTACTTTGTTTCCTTTACATGGAAGTTCCCTTCCATAAGATCCAAAAATAGCATTAGAGATACCTGGAAATGGAATAGAGTTAACTGAACAATAATTTACGACTTTTCAGTCTTTCTTTAATACATGATTTGTTTATGAAATGGCTAGTTTGTTAGGTTACTTCCAATATCCGGAAGGAAAATTTTTTGCGAGAAACATTCACTCTACAGTCTCTACTCTTGCCTTAAAAAATTTTGTCATCATAGTAAGTTTGTGATGGCTCAAGGTGTGTACGTATCCTAGAGTCCACGTAAGTAAACAGTTACTCCACTGATTGCTAGATGATTTTTCTCTTATGCAAGGATACTATGCTAAGGAGAGTGGAAACTAGTATTTGTTGCTTGTGTTAGTCATTACCTCGTTGGTAATGGAAAAGAATTAGATTCCGTATTCCAGTTAGTGATGAACCCTAATGTTGTAGAGATGAGCATTGTCTGATTGTTGTTTCAGGTGGAAAAGTTGGGGAGAGAGAGCTTCTTTTTCCTTGGAGAGTCGTTCCCATTTGATGAATCAAGCTTCGGGAAGTTGTCGGATAAAGTGAACATTAAGAAGCCGATGGTGGTATCAAAGCCCATCTCCTATGTTTTCTACATGAATTCTCCTCCTGACGTCCCCTCAGATGACTACACAACTGCATTTTATCAGCTTGCACTATGATGTTGAGTCCAATAAATCATGAAAAACCATTTTGCAGTATGGTATCTACATTTTGAAGTCTTTTGCGTGCATTAGCTAAATTATTCTGTAAGATGGACTCCCAGGTGATTAGAATTGCTTCAGATGGGCATGATTTCTTCAGGTCATGGTGATTTTGTTTATATTTGTAATCACTATATTAAGTGTTAGTTGTCTTGTTTTGTTTGTATTTTGGACTGGTGGAAGCTTTATCATCATACTTTTGAGTCATAGATGAAGGTTTGTAGTTGGGATTTCTCATATTTATCTTTCCAGTTGATGGATTTTGGAATGGCCGTTAGAAACTTGTGTCGGTATGGAAATTAGAAGCTGCTTGAAGATGAACAAACGAATATGGTCTCAACTGCATCTCTGGGCCAATTGATAGCCGCACCCACCTGCTTCCCACAATATCAAGACTGTTGAATGAACCAAATTATGGGTTCGACTCATGCCAAATAAAAGTAGAGTAACAAGAAAAATATGCTACTGAAGTTAAGCTTGCGATTGACGTGAGCTGAGCTTGAACTCTCTGTTGTACTTCAGTTTGCATCTCAAATACTAATGCAGTTTTCGAATACAAAGTAGTGAACCAACGATGAGGGTCAAAGAGTTGGATCTCCACAATAATTTATGCAAAGCCCTCCCCTACCAAACGAACTACATGGCCTTCCCGTAATTCTACTCATTGTTTTGATGGTTAGAATGCTCTTGTCTATCAACTCCATTATGCCTTGTTATACATCCTCCAGTTTCCACCGCGAGATTCAAAAATCCACTGGAGTTGTTCAAGTATTGTTACTGTTTGACTGGGTTTTTGTCTTCCTGGTTTTTGGTCTGTTGTTTCAATATGGAGGATAGGGTGTTTCAATATGGAGGATAGGGTCTGTTGTATCGATATGGAGGATAGTGACAGGAGAAATCAACTTTGCCAATCCAAGTTGTGTTTCTCCTATCTTTACTTTCTTCTCCAAAAATTCGTTCAAAAATGTCAGAAAAGCTAAGAATTACTTTAGATTGGAAGCAAAAAACTAGATATAAAATGAAGAAAGCATGAATACATAAAAGTGGAGAATAAAGTTCTTAGAGCATTTCCATTGTAATAAGCAAATGGGTATGGATAAACAAATTTAACAATACTCAAAAACACACCACATTGTAATAAACAAAATTACAAGTCTTTTAGCAAATAATCAAATTACACTAATTCCATAACCAAACTTAATAACTTTTACCAATAACCAAAATTCATTAACCAAACTCAAAACTTAATAACTTAGAAATACCCCACATTGGAATCGAGACGAATAATTTGGTGTGGTCGAGTGCGTGATTGAAATTCGTTTGCGATTGGACAAATGTGCATTGTGTATTGTGGGGAGTTTTTTTTATTAGGGATGCAAAAATAACCAATGTGGAGGTAGAGGTTGTTAAATTTAATTATGGACTAAATGGATAATCAAATACTGACGTGACACATTTTGATTATTGGTTTTGATTATTACCATTGTGGATGCTTTAGGAGTAAGTTGTAGCCAATTGTAAAGTTAGTACATTGCTGGTCCTATGTTTTAAAAATCTATTTCTTACTAAATTATGATTGTTTTGTGAGAATCTAAATACACCTTTTTTGAGTTTTTAAAAAGTAGCATTATTGCTACTAAATATATAAGACATTACAAAGTGAGCAATATGCATATATATATATATATATATATATATATATATATATATATATATATATATCGAGGAACTACACAAAAGTGGCTATAATAAAAAAGCACAAATGGAGTATTCAATTTGTCCCAAAAATCTAAGGTAATTAGACATTCAAGGAAATGGGACATTTTTTATTTTCAATCAATAGAAAAGATACATTTATTTTATATATGAACGACAAACTACAAAGAATAAACTCGGAACACTATATCAGTTGTAAGAATCTACGAGACAATCAAATCTAACAACTCAATTAGTACAATAAATAAGCACATTATAGGTTAGAAACAAACAAAAAAAGAAAAAGCTCTTCCAACCCACACGCAAGTGGGGAGATTCGAACTCCTGATCTCTTAGTGACATACAAGAATCTTTCTCAATTGAGTTAGCCCCAGTTTTTTAATCGGACATTTTATCTGTCCCAAAAATTAAGGTAATCAGGCATTCAAATCGACGTGATCTGAACATTCAATTTGTAAAATTCATTGAACACCCTATTTGTTCAATTTGTAAAATTCATTGAACACCCTATTTGTTCAAAAAAATTAAGGCAATCGAACATTCATATTCACATGATCAAATAATGTTAATCTATTTCATATAATGTTGAACCAAGAAACAGTAAAAATTTGTTTAATTTAGGTTTTTGCAGCAGAGAAGTACTTATTTACGGAGGTGCTGTAAACAGCTTGTTTACAATACTAACCAATCATAACTGTTCATAAATATTCTGAACGGTCCAAATTTCAATAGAATTCTTTTTCAAAAAAAATTCATTATCATCGTCCCAACCGTCCGAAACACTTTTGTAGAGTCACAACTGAAGTATTTCCATCACCTCCGTGAAAGTATCTCTCTTTGTAGTAAAGACTACTAGACTTCTTCTTGAGGCTGAGATTTCATTCTGAATTTCCATTTTCTTTTTCGAACGAAAACGAAACCACATGTGGTGATACTTCTCCTTCTGTCTCTTCCCTACCGACCTCTTCAAAATCCCATTTCCGATTGACTTCTTCTTCTTCTTCTTCGTTTCTGAAATCCCAGATGTCCCACAGACCACTAGACTCACGGCGCGCCATAGACTCCTGCACCTTCCAGCTCCACAGCTGGAAACCATTCCACCTCCCATACTCCACTAAAACCCTACCACTAGACTCCTCCGCCGATTCCTCTCCTAAACCCTACCAGTACTCCACCGCCAACGGGGCCCACAGCAAGCGCCCCTGCCTCTCCGATCGCGCCACGACCTCCTTCTCCATCGACATCTCCAGGCTCAGCCTGATCGACGACGACCGATCCGTCTCCTCCGGCCTCCGGTTCATCGACCGGAAGAGGCGGCGGCGGAGGGGCGGGTCGAGGTCCGTTTCGGGCAGGAGCAGCGACCGGAGTGGGACCCAGCGCCGGTGCTGCTCCGTCGGGGCGGCTAACGGCACGTGCTCGGATTTCCCGGTGGCGGCGGGGGGGACGGATTCAAGCGGGGAGTTGTTTTTGAACGGCGGGGGGGAGGGGAATTGGGCGTCGGATGTGAGCGAGGCAGCGGGCAAGGGTTCGAGGAGAGAGAGGGAGGAGAGAGAGAGTTTGGGTGGTGGTGGTGGGATTGGGGTGGGGCAAATTGGTAATTTTGATAGTATGGGGAATGAGTCAGGGTATGGGAGTGAACCGGGTTATAGAGGGGATGCGGAGTTGGGAGATGGGGATGAGGTGGATGAAGAGGAGGAGGATCAAAGGCTCTTGTTTTGGGGTCAAAATATTGGAGGTACACTAAACTGGTGAATTGCTTGTTTCTGTATTAGTATATATAGCTTATAACTAATTTTTAGTTTTTTTTTGGCAAGTAAATTTTGTTAACGAAAAAATGGATAAAATATAATAACGATCGAAGACTCTAGCTAAGCTACAACAAAACACTCCTCTTGCAAACAAGAGGTTAAGCACCTATTAGAAAGAAAACAAAGGTCAATCCCAATTTGAAGAACTAAAAAGCAATTGCCACACAACATAAGCTTCCAAATACAGAAGGCAAAACTAGCAGCTTGAGAATGTCATCTCAAGACTATAGTGGTTTATGAAGACGAGGAATTGAATGCTCTTTCCTTTTAGAGGGAAGAGGACCAACTTGAGAATGTCCTTCTAGGTGGTAGACTAAAGATGCTTTTTTTTTTTCCCACTTACATTGGTTACCTCTTTTTGTGCTGGTTGATCATTCTTGGATCCAATCTTTTGGGCAATGTGCTTGCATAGTTTATAACACGACTCAAGACAAAGTTCTTGGTTTCGAACAGATTAAAATCCTTCAAAGGATGACATAATTAAAATTTAAACCTTGTATGTGGTATTCATCAATGCGTGCTCAGGAAGCATCAAGGAAGGTATAGGCAAAGGAAAGAACCATCTAAACAAAAAGCCTGGGTGATAATCACAAACTAGGCTAGTAATTTGTTTGATTGGGTAAGTTTGGAAAATAAGCTCTCTATCAGCAGAACTGAAGATGGGTTTGTCTATGGGCTTGGCCTATGTTGTCTATGGGCTATGCCTTTTAGTTTTTGGGCTGGGTTTTCGGCTTCTTGGGCTTCATGTTGTATTTGGGTTACGGGTTTCTTGTGGGCTTTATTGTTATATCTTTACATGTACAGACCCTTTAGGTTTTAGGTGATCTGGGCTAAGCCCATTGGAGTTCTCTTTGTTGGCAAGATGCCAACAAGAGCTTGTTTTGTATTCCTTTTTCCTTTTCAATAAAATCTTTTGCTTCACCGTTCAAAAAAAATTGGAGAACTGGGATCAGATTTGCATTTTTCTTTTATATTTCAGGGGCAAATACAGTATCTAAAGAGCTGTAGATTGAAAGAAAAATAACCACACACACACACACACACACACGACTAATTGTCAAAACAAGGGTTGCTTCTTTTGATACACAGTGAATTACGGTACATAGTACATACTACATAATACAAAACTCCAACATAGTATTTCTGAAACGGAAGCCTGCAATAGTTTAGAAGTGTGTATGTATCCTGGAAATGAAGGATGAATTGATTCCTTCAACTGGTTGCCTGAAAATGGAGTACTCTGGTTGGGATTCTCTTCTTACCACCTCTGTGGTTCCTCTGCTTGTGAAGTAATTTCTAGTATACAGATGCTATGGGAAAACCTTAGTTACACCTACTATTAAAAATGATTTTGCTTTTTGTGATTTACTACGCAGTAAATGTTAATGTGTTTCCTTACCCTTCTATGCACCAGGTACAGATTCTAATATGGAGATGGTTGGTGAGAACACACTGCAAAAAACCCATCATAGATGCCGTCGTAAGAAAAATGATGTGAGAATGGTTGATCCACTTCGGTAAAAGACTGTTGGCAAGTATTTCATGGCAAGGTTTGATGGTTCCTGGATTTGCCATCAGTCATATAACGCAGTAATCCATTTGATCCTGCTGGGCAGCATTTTAGTATTCGCTTTGTTGGGAGCTCATTGAATACTTGGTGAGTTGTGCCACTCTGTTGTAAAAATATATGAAGATCCTTTTTGTTTTGACTTTGTTTGGCTGGTGGTTGAGAAACTTGATAACTTGTCAAAGGTGTAAAGCTCTGTATTTGGTTGGGATGGGTATAATGGATTTGTGTGAACAAGTGACCTTTGACCTAGCTTAATAGAGGAAAAAGATTCATGTAGTTGACCCCAAATGATTGGGACATAAAGTTTGGTTCGGTTTGGTTTGGGTGTCGATTTCCTCAGTGTTTAAGAAATTGGTGGAAAGGAGATTCCATGCTTGTTTTACCTTCGTTATAAAGGGATTTATTTCTATAATGTTATTGATGTGCTTTTGGATGCATTTTGAGCGTTAGTCTGAGAATTTGTTTGAACATAATTTGCAACAGACATGCAACTGGCCAATCTTTCTTTTTTGTTTTTTTAAACATCAGCGACTAGACAGATCTAAATGCGAAATACAATTTCCCTATGCCAACTAAACTCTCTACTTTTCTTGTAAATGGATCAACAACTATTTCCTTCTCAAACGCAATAGAAACAAAATAGCACTATTCTTCTCATTTCTTCAAATACAAAATTGGGAAGCTAAGTGATGTTGTGTACCACAACCACCTGCCCAGCCCTAGAGGGCGAGAGATAGGGGTGAGTATGGTACGGATTGGTTCGGTTTTATAGTAAACCAAAAACCAAACCAATATCTATAGATTTTGTATTTAGAGAACCAAACTAATCCACAAAAGACATAGAACCAAACCAATCCAAACCATTAAAATCCGATACGGTTTCGGTTTTAAACCATAATTTGCTTTGAACTAAGCTATCATCTTCAAACAATATTTGAAGTACTTAAAATTACAAAGATAAATTACAAGAAAACTCATATTAAAACCAATTCCATTCAAATAACCAAAACGCACTAACATCAACCAACTAATTACGAGTAGAATACCAACAATTGCCTCAAATTTTAAACTAGGAAAATGAAATACTGGCAAGTCACTAAAATGAATCAACTAAGAATACCAATTACTACTAAACATCTTAAGATAGTTTAATCATATATAAGGCCAAAGATAATTCCTAAAACTATTTTTGAATTGAAATGAGGCACCATAAGGGCAGGGGAGGAAAAAGCGGTGGATTTAACAGGCTCAATAAATTAGGAAAATATTTGACTAGGGGTCCCATATTTATTTGGTGAATCATAATTAAATCGATATACAGGACGGTTTCGGAGACCCTTAAAAAACCCTCTAAAAAAACCCTCCAAATCTTAATCTCATAGTTTCCAATCAAATTTTGATGATCCGAGCCGCTCAATGTATTCAGAACGTGATTTTAAGGGTGCCTGTGAGAAATTGGCAAAAAAAATAACCCTTAAAATCACGTTTTGATTACATTGAGCGGCTTGGATCATCAAAATTTGATCGGGAACTTGGGAGGGTTTTTTAAGGGTTCCCAGAACGGCCCCGATATATATATATATATATATATATAATTAAATTATATATATGTATTGTACGGTTGGATTGATTTGGAACCTTAACCGTGAATGTGAATCCGTAAACCAAACCATATAACGTGGTTTCTAATTTTTTTAAACCATGACCAAACCATACTACTACAAAACCGAACCAAATCTTTCAGTTTGGATTGGTTTGGACTGGATTTGCGGTTTGACAGATTTTTTCTTTCCCCTAGCAAGAGAGACCAACCAAATGACTCGAAACTGTCATACAAAAGTATCCTCAAAATACAATAAGAACTGCCTCCTATTTTTGTTTGAAGAAGGTTTACAGCTAATCTTCCACCATAACTTCCTCATCTTCTTGCTTTTGCTCTACCTCAGTTTCCTTTGTTTTCTGTTTGCCATAATCTCCTGAAAGCAATAGAAAGGTTACAGTTAGTGACAGCTGCATTTCATACTCCTGTTCTCCCATCGGCTATCAGTAGGAATCCTAAGAAAAGGACAAGAGTGAAACGAAGGAAAACCCCCAAACACAGCTGATATGGACAAATAAGCTCATTGCAAGGACATAGCACGCTTCTGGTTTTTTCCCACCACAGAAAAAGGAAAGGTACAATGTTAGATCAAAGAACATACCATATTCACTGAATATGATGCCACCAGAACACAATCCTTCCTCGACTTTCATGAGTTGAAGAGTCATCCTGGGTCCAATCTCTTGAAGCTTGACAGCACTTTTTGTGGAAGCTCGGTTAACTCTACCGAGATCACTTGGTAGACTTATAGTTGCCGCTTCTTCATCTGCTTCGCTTTCTGATCCATAACCAGCCCTGCAGGCAAATACCAAGGAACGGAAAACACAAATTTACAAAGTTAAAACAAAAATAGTAAACATTCCCAACACATAAGCATGAGGTATCAAAGAGCTTCTTTTCTTGTGATTTTATGCTAATATACGTGATTAAATTTCCCTTTTTCTTAGTCAAGCAGAGGTTTATAGACCATAGATTAGATGTACCATCCCAAACTCTAATGTACGTTGAGACTATACTAACTACTGATTACCATCTATGCCTCTACGCTCTAAGCCTCTAATGCTCAAAAAAACAAACATAAATACATACACAATGGAAATCCGAGAAGCTGAGAGACGACTGTGAGTCAAGTTGAGAGCTCCTTAGCTACTTGATATTTCACACGCACCCGAGAGAGAGAGAGAGAGAGAGAGAGAGAGAGAGAGAGCATACTTGGTGACAAAGTCACTCACATCTTGAAGACTTCTTAAATCAGGAACTTGATGATTCTGCACAAACTTTCTGATTCTGCGTGAGACCCCAACAGGTTGTAGTCTGATGGAGTAATGACGAAAATCAATTAGCTTTGTCTCCTTACTATAGTTTAGCAGCACAATTCTCTCACACGAAGAAAGTTTCACCTGCAACACAAGCAACATATGAGGGAAAGCAGTACTCAATCAGATGCAAGCATCTGGTTGACATTGTCACAGCACTCACAGTGTTAATATCAATGCCTGGAAAGATGTTCTGAAACATAATAGTTGTAAGCTTCAGGTGTTGCTCCCCCGTCCCAAAACCAGAAAGAACAATCTGGAAAAATAGTGGATTGAAAATCTGAATAAGTAATCAAAAAACAAGTAACAAGAAAATCAATAATGTGCAACAGTTAGTTGACACTTGAAACCAACTATACATTGCAAATTAAAGTTACAAAAGTAGCACGTCGAACAGCTTGAAAATAAATGGTGGGAATACATAATGACAGAAGAATTGTGAATGTTTTCTTTTCCTCTACACAAGGAAGTTTAATAACTTGCTAATGCGGGAAAACTGTGATGTTATACATAAAGAGAATTGGAATCCACTTCGGAGCACTAAACCATAGACTCTTTTGCGTTAACACATAGCCCTGATCAAAACATAATAGCACTATCAAATGATTCACATGGCAGAAAAAGGAAATTACAGATTCCAGAGAGACATCTAAACTAGATTTTAATGGCTGGTTCATGACAACATTCTCAGTGATGAGAGTTACTAAAGCATAAGCCCTCTAACAGCTGGAAGTTTGGCACTCATTTGTGATATCTCTCTGGTCATTGCCAACTAAATAGCTGTGCTATGAACCTTAAGTTCGCCAAGTTTCCGTAAGAAGCAAGTAGATGAAAATCAGTTGCAACAATATAGACACGCAGCTGCACAGAAGTGTATATTTGTGCATGCACTCCTCAGAAGAAGATTATTACCAAGGGTGGGTTTTTGAAAAGGTCTTGAGGACATCTTGGGCGCACTTGAGAATGAGCAACATCAACTGCCAATGAGTACTCTCGTATTTTAAATGTTAGAGTTGGCCCTTGCGGAGTTCTGGCAACCCTCAAATATGGTGCAGTTTCAGTTTTTGATAATATGAGGAAATGTGTAACTCCCATCGGGCCTGCAATGTTTAAGAAGTCTTTGATATTGTTACGCCTCTTTTCCTGCAATTTTGAGACAACGATGAAGTAACAAGTTAGCCAGGAGTATGCTTGATTTTATCAAACTTTACATAGTGAACAGAACCAAGTCTGATGAATCGAAAGCTTTTAGAAGATCCTATACAAAAGGCGATATGCATTAAGGAAGACCCAAAACTGCTAAGGCAAGGAAGCCATTTTGTTCTCCGACTTAAGTATTAACACTGTATACCCTTGTAGAACGTTCAGCTACTGTTTTACTTCAACACAGTGCTTTAACTATGACACTATCTTTAAACAAATACTAGTCACTGCAAATTATAGATTTCACACAATTGAAAGAATACTGGCTGGCGAAATTGAAAAGAACCGACCAAAGTAAGAATCTCCTGAATGTATTTACAAGAAGCTGATATCCCTTAACTAACTAGCCACATGGCCAATCATGTCTACGTTTACGCAACAATTACTTGTTCCCAAGTCACATTATCCGTGTGCATGAGTGGGGGAGTGGGAGCGTGAAAGAGTGTTTCAAAAACATCCTATACTACTAAAATTTGTTAGAGCAAGGATAGAAAGTGAAGCGTAGAACGAGGATTGAGAGCAATAGCTAAGGATGCTACTGAAGGATTATGTGACCTAGATTTGTCCCACAAATCTATCAAACTTGTGCTATTTTCATTCCTAATATCTAGGCATAACAGTTCTCCAAGCAATCATTGAAAGTTCTTTAAGCCACTCTTGTTTGGAATGAATCGATACCAAATTAACAAAAACACCAATATAGCTGACTGAAGCTACAAAATGGTAGTAATTAATTACCTTAAGCTTAAGGGCAGTATAAGGAAGCATCAACTTCCTCAAGTCCATCTGCAATTGCCTAAGAGAACCGGGCAACTTCCCTCTCGAAAAAACAAAGCTTTTCGGGATCTTATCGCCTGTGATATGATCCACAGTTGGCTGCTTCTTCATAATTGGCTTTACGAATGCCTTCTTCTTCTTCAGATCCAATTCGAAAAGACAGTAGCATAAATTAGCACAGACATGCCACCAAAACGATACATAATTGAGAACTTAACAAAAGCCCCCTTTGGTTTAAAAAAAAATTAGACGAAAATAACAGGAAACCAAAAACTTTCACTTCTATTTTGCTTTCTTTCCTTTTCCTCATTTCCCCAGCAACAAACCAGAGAGAGTGCAACATCAAATAACGTAAACATTACATTTCGGAAACGAGCCATCTCTTCTTCAATGTGTGTTCCGGTGCCCTGATTGAAATGTCAATCAAGCTGCATAAAACTGTCGACTTAGAAATCTAACAGTACACAGACACACATAGGGCCAAATCCAACATACATAGATATAGGGATAAACTAGGGTTGTATTTGAGAGAGAGAGAGAGAGAGAGAGAGAGAGAGAGAGAGAGCTGATAATGGATGGAGATGAGTAGAGAGAGCGAGTCAATAATCGTAGTGCCAGAGAAAGTTGACGAGGGAGTAAAGCTTTAGAGCAGAAGGGGTTTTGGTTCAGGGGTTTACTGTGTAAAATTATTTGATGGGCCTCGGCCCAAATGTTTTTGTTAGACAGAATGACAGGCCTGCATGGGCTCCTCACTCGGCCCAGAAAGTGAAAATTAGGCAACCGGCTCTGAATGAGTAATTTTAGGCCCATTTTGGATTAATAATTCTCTAGGATACTTACCAAAAACAAAAAAACAAAAATTCTCTAGGATAACTTTTTTGTCTTTGGTAATTTTGTATTTAATGTTCAGTGAATAATAGGTTCATCTCAACGAGAGGAATATAAAGCCTACAAATACGTAATCAAAATGTTAACCAAAATTCACCAAGGACAAAAATAACCCATAACTGATAGACTTTTGATTATTTCTTTTACTCCGTATAACACAAAAGAAATTTAGTATGGTTTGAAAAAATTTAATTTTTGGATTCCTACACTAAAAATTTATTTAAAAAATGACTCAAAACTAACAAATACGATTTTTTTTAAATAAAGACAAAAATATTATTTGGCTTAATTATTGAGCCAAAACAAGGCATTAGCCGACTATTTGTTTTGTCGAGTCCAAGAGCCGGAAACATGTAGTAATGTGCAATTACGATACTTTTTTTTTTTTTTTTTGTAACAAATTAGGTTCAATGAAAATACATTAAGGCTCCCTAGATGACGGGAAACTTAAAGCTTTATAAATAAACTAGAGTACCTTTCATGGACACAAATGTATGAAAACAGATTCATTTGATACACGTGGACGTATGTCCAAATATGTGTGTCTCTAGTTAGTAATTTTCAATGAGCTAAATTGGCATTGGGTAGTGTTCTTGATTAGATGGATCTCTTCATCTCTTGGGTGATGTTCAATCTCCAAACTTTATTTATTTATTTTATTACTAACAGTACTGTTGTTGGATTCGACCACCAAAATCTAATTAAGGTCTTTTTTTGGATCGGCCTTTTTTACAAGCTCATTTATTTATTCGTTCATATATAGTGTGTTAATCTGAATTAAAACGTCAATAAAAAAAACTATTAAAGCAGCAACACAAAAGGCAGTAAAATATTCCAAGAAAGATAAAGCTTCTAGACAAAAAAAGGTAGAGAATGAAAACCTTCTGTTCCAATCTACCAACGTCAAAGTGTAAGCCTGAACAAATGGATCGAGCACTATCAATTTAATGCTACATGCACAACGGTTGTGCAAAATATCAAACACAACCAATCTTCATCCGTCTATTGTTATAATAAATGGTCAAGATTCGTTCGAACTTTTTCTTGAAAGAGTTAAAACTTTTCATTGGAAGAGTATCTTTAAAATCTAGAACGTCCAAACACATCTGAACGGTCAAAATTGGTTACACAACATACACAACGGTTGTGTGAGTATCATTTCCGTTTAATTAGAGCACCACATCCACAATGAGGTGGAAATTAAAAAGCTACTGTATAATCTAAAGCCTTATGAATGTACTTTCACGAGTTATCATTTAATATTGGTATTATGTGTAAAATATTTGGACAATTTTTGAAGTAAATTTGTAAGGGGTGGAAATTTTTTGGAGTGCTTGTTTATGGAGCACCGCCGCGTAGTGCTTTAGGAGCCTTCACTACCACATATTTGTACCAGTTCTATCATCAGGTTGTGCGACTTCCGCACAAGTGTGTGATGCAAAAAATTCGTGAAGCGCCACGTGGCAGTGCTCACTCAATGGGACAAGGGCTTAGTCACATAATCCTTTAAAATGTCCAATGCCTACGCCCTCGATCATCACTATGAGCTCGCGCTCTCAATTCTTGTACTCACAAGTTTATGTTATTTTGAAAATTCTTGAGAGACGATTTCACTCTTGCGCTTCTGCATTCGTCCCCTCACGCACTTTATGTAAGTGAGGGAGCAAGTTGCAATATAATCACCCAATTCATGAGGTGAGAATCGAACGTGGAGAACGATTATTAGCCACGTGTACGGCAGTGCGTCACTGTCGCTTGAGCGATCATCCACTGCGACGTGCTAACGAACGAAATCTTGTCTCGCGTCCCTCGCCAGCCTGGGCCTACCCTGGTGGACCCCGCACCCGCACCCTCGTGGCCTCGTCTCCACAGTTCCAAGAATTGAACCAAAGGCCAACGAGAGCAAGCTCTCCATCTCCACGCTTTAGTTTGATCAGTTTTAATATTTCAAGGGTGCGCCCGGGAGCAATGAAATGCGCCTTAGGCGCGTGAAATTGTGTCTGAGGTGCATTAGAGGAGCATTGAAACTTTGTTCGAGGATGCGTCCGGGGGCGCAACGCAATAAAATGCACTTCAGGCGCGTGAAATTATGTCTGAGTCACATTAAAATTTCTTTTGAGGGTGCGCCCGGAGCGGCATGAAATGCACCTGGGGCGCGTGGAATTGCGTCTGAGGTGCTTTAAAATTTCGTTCAAGTATGTGTCTGGAGTGCAATGAAATACGCCTCGGATGCGTGGAATTGCGTTTGAGGCGCATTAATACTTCACAACTGCTCAAACTTTGCGGATTTATTTCAGACACTTCCGAACTCCCTTTTTTGCAAAGTTGAAACCGTTAAAAAGTGAGATGAATTAATTGTCGTGGTGGAGTTGGACGTGGAGGTGTGACAATTGCGGCGGTGAAGTGGTGGTGTTTGTGATATATAGAGCAAATCTGAAGCCGTCTGTTTCTAATTAAACTCTGCACGATTCGAACTGTCTGAAAGGGTTTGGTTAATGTCTGTCGCTTTCTGATTCGTTTTCCTGTTGTAATTTGTTGTCTTGTCCCAGGTGGCAAAATTATTGAAAGAATGTAGAAATGAACTAATGATGTACGCAAAGTTAAGGCTGCTGATTTTGTCACTTTTTTTTGTTAATGTCATTCACTTGTAAATATTTTTGTTATAAAAATACACTTGCAGAGAAGTGGTGTTAACAAAAAAAGAGAGAAGTAAAATTATTTTCCAAAATTATATATATATATATATATATATATTCCAGTTTTCAACGGTTGCATGTGGCCATTTTTTTGGTTGCATACGTTACGTACGTTAGATTTGGAATATTAATTAATCAAATAAAAAGGAGAGAGCGTCCAAATCACTCAAAGCTGTCCACCAAATTGACTTTAAGTGGCTTTCGCGCTTCCTCTTGACCTTCCCAAGGACAGTTAGTTGCTGCTTGTTTTAAGAAAAATTCTAAAATAAGCTTAATGGGCTGACAATAATAAAAATGTAAATGTATATTAAATGGTACAAAAAGTATACAGAAATACGTATTTTTCTTATCTTCTGATGTATTTATCGTCAACCCAATGGGTTAACAATAATAAGACCGTTGTTTTAATTTGGACCACCGAAGAAAAGCCATTTCCATTTTCCGAGAAGTACTAGTACTAATTTGAGCCATTGGAGGATGTGCTCAGCAAAGTGATCAGGATCTTGCATGCGGTGGCTGACGCGTGATTTGTAGTACTTAACAAAACCAAACGACATGTATTTCTACCTTATAAAAATAACTATGTTCTATATGTATGTGTATATATTGTCACTTGTTAGATTTGATGAAGAGACGAAATTGTGTGTGTATGTATATATATATATGTATATATACAATCATCTATTGATTTTACGCATGCAACCAAAAAGATTGAAAACTTGGAACCGTAGAGAGTTATTTTCACCCTTACGCGGTAAATTTTGAAATTTTCAACACATTCAAGGGATTTACGGGGACCAATCCCGTATAATTTGCCCGCCTTTGAATTCATGTATAGATTCAATGCATTGATTTGGTAAAAAGTTTCCATTGTTTCCAAGCGTTAGGCGCCAATTGGGCAGGCATATGTATAATTCCAAATCCACCTAAACTAATCATAGTTTTGTCTTATGGTTTCAGTTTTGAGCAACAGCTAGCTAGAATAGGTCATGGCTAGTTTTTCGATTTTTCACGTTAGCAAAAGAACAAGGTTGACCTGGACTCATTCATTTTTGGGCAAGGCTATTAATTTTTCCAGTAAATGCTCTGATATTTTTATTAGTGAGATCACAAAACAAGTTAACATAAATATGCAGTTGACGAGGCTAGTTTTTGTTTTATTTTTTTTGAGAAACCGACTTATTGCAAGAACAATACGCGATAGCAATATAAGCCGTTTATACGAGAGCAAAACAGAACAACATGAAAAACTAGCTAAAAGAGGGATAGCATTAGAAGTAACATCAGACAGATCTATAACTGCTTCCGCGTAATCACCGAATACATGTATATTCTCTCTCTGGGTTAGCATGAAATGACTAAAAGAAGCCGGCCACACCTTTCTTTTTCTAGCTAAAAACATATGAGCCGGCCTATGGACCCTATTGCGCGTTAACTTTTAACATTCTAAAAAAAAAGAAGTTTGGAGACTTCACGCAAAACTTCCGCAATAAATTTTTTCATTCATGTAGCAGCTGTCTGACATTTTTCATCTACTAATAAGTTTATGATCATATAATCCAGGAAGAAAGAACAAAATAACAAATTACAAATTGGAGTAGATTTTCAACTAAATCCATTTGTCCCGAGTTTTCACATTAGTCCAGGGGGAAATTAAGGCAAACAATATCCTATAAGAGCTACTTACGTCGCTGATAAAAAGAAGAAGAAGAGAGCTACTTATGTCGAACCATAAATCTAGGGATGGAGTAACTCAAAATATATTAAAAAAAAATTGGTGATTGGAATTTTTGTAAAATAGAATATAATAACTGGAGAGGGTGTGAGAAGTTGTTAAAAAATGTGTGTTATTTTGAATCTTGTAAATGAAATGGGTGGAAATGAGTTGGGGAAGTTGTCATGAGGGCTGGAAATAATAATAGCATTGTAGTAAACGAATGCCACCCCACTTTCGCCGGCCTTGTTAGTTTAATTTAATACTCCTATATAATACTCCAGTAGAAATGTAAAGTCAGCAATATGCTTGAATAATATTTTCACATTTTTTTAGAATAAAAATAAAAAAGAAGAGGAGATTTCACACGTTAATGTACTTGTGTACTGTAGAAAAATACTAGTAAAATGTAGTAGTACCATTTTTATACGGAAACTTAGGTTGACCCGATTTTCAGTTTTAATTTTGTTACATGTCAATATGTCATACTCTGTAACATTGTGTCTTGTAATTAAAGATTATAAAATTTTTCCAACTTGAACGTACAATGTCTTTTTTTTATGTGCATTATGTGATGATAATTGATGAGCTAGTAGACGCAGAAGTCCTCTGTGCTTACGACATACTCCGATATTTTTATTATTTCAATAAAATATCGCTTGGGATATTTGGTGAAAAATCAGAAACAATGAAAAATACTTCAAAATTTCCTCTCCCATTTTTCTTTCAACTAAATATCACCAAAACCCCAAAAAACAAAAACAAAAATCACTTGGATGTCGGTATCAAGTTTCAACTCCAACCGTTAACTTTGCTACATCTGTTTCTTTTTCTTTTTTTCCCCAACAAAATGAAACCAACAAACAACAAGGATTTAAAAAAAAAAAAAAAAACTGATGCTAAACGGACCGACTGATTCCATACCGATCATGAACCGACGGGAACGCAGGATCCACTTTGAATCCTACACAGATTATCCGATCCCGTAATTTGATCGAACACCTACATATATCAGATTGAACCGATTTTTCAAGGGCCCACTCGAATTATTTTAAAAAAAATTATTGACTCGAATAATCCATTAAGAATCCGAAAGAGGCCCCACGTGTCTATCGGTTCACAGTCGCTATGTAACCTGTCGGTACCAATGGACGGGTTCTAAAAAAAAGACATTTGGTACGTCGATATCTCCACCTACCGTTTACTTCTCAAAGCAACGACGGTCCAAACCCACAGGAGGGAAAAGATTTTCAGTGTCGAGTGGGTATCATGTGGTGTCAGGTGGCGTATCCGAATCACTTATTTCATTTTTGAATGGCTCAAATTTGGAGAGAAAAAGTGTTGAGGTGAAAGGAAAAAGAGGATTTCAATATGAGCCGTCTAAAAGTGTATTGGACAGCTCGGATTCACTGAACGAGTACCACATAGAATATAACTGCTCAGTGCTGAAAAATCTCTTCACGGGGAATAAAATAATAATAATAATACTACGTAATAAAAAAAACAATGCCGGGCAATTTGGTAAATACGATATGCCTAACCTAGGAACAATTTAAAACACCTCCGTGGGTTAATTGCACCCACCCCATAATCACTCCTCTCTCCCCTCCGGAGAAGAAAACGAAGCAGAAGAAGAAAAAAGTGGCCGAATTCGCGGCTAAGGCATTCCACTTCAAAACCACCACGACTACCTCGTAACTCATCACCTCAAACACAAACAGACATATTTTTCTAGAGAGAGAGAGAGAGAGAGAGAGAGAGGAACATGGGGTCCGAGTTGATCTACAGGGGCCATGAGGACGAATCCCAACAACAATCCGATGCCTACTCCCCGAAACGGCCAAAGCCATGGCTCCCCGTGATCCGCCCCATTCGCTACCTCCTCCGCGAGCAACGCCTCCTCTTCGTCCTCGTTGGCATTGCCATCGCCACCCTCTTCTTCACCCTCCTCCCACCTTCCTCCCCCCCTCCCCCTTACTCCGCCGACTCGCTCTTCCAACCCGATTCGACTCAGCTAACCCACCGGTTCTTCTACCAGAGCAACCACGCCGCCGAGTTCGGGTCGTTCAGTTCGGGCGGGAAGATCCCGCTGGGGCTCAAGCGGAAGGGGCTCCGGATCGTGGTCACGGGCGGGGCCGGGTTCGTGGGGAGCCACCTGGTTGATCGCTTGATTGGGAGAGGGGATAGCGTGATTGTCGTGGATAATTTCTTCACGGGGAGGAAAGAGAACTTGATGCACCATTTTCGGAATCCTAGGTTCGAGCTGATCCGACACGACGTCGTTGAGCCTATCCTGTTAGAAGTGGATCAGATCTACCACCTCGCTTGCCCTGCTTCCCCTGTTCATTACAAATTCAACCCTGTCAAGACCATCATATCCTTTTCTTTCTTACCAATTTGGATTTGAAATTTTCTGTTTCGAAATTGTGTTTCTGTTTTTTGAGTTTCCTTGATTCTGATTTTTTTGCACAAGACGAATGTGGTGGGGACACTGAACATGTTAGGGCTGGCGAAGAGGGTGGGTGCGCGGTTTTTGCTAACGAGCACCAGCGAGGTGTACGGTGATCCTCTGCAGCATCCTCAGGTGGAGACTTATTGGGGCAACGTCAATCCCATCGGTTAGTTCAATTCTCACCCCCCTCTTTCTCTCTCTAGAACTGCAAACTGAATCCGCTTGTTTGGTGGCCGGAGTGGCGCTAACGTGCGCCGGGGGACGTGGTTAACTTGCGGAGTCTCCACGTGTAGAGGTGCGGTTGTATTAATGGACTTTTGACCGAGAGCCGCCGCGATTGGAAAAGTCAACCAACACATTTTGTGATTAGAATAGTATTTGGAAGTTGGATCGCCTTTTCTCTCTCAATCAAAAATTCCTGGACTACAATTCTCGGCACAGTTGTGTTTAGAGCCGTATGATAGATGCCGGCTTACGTGCATCAAATTTGTGCCTAATATCACAATTCTAGGCACACAATTGTGTTTTGAGGTGTTCTATAGATGTGCGCTCACCTACATCGAATTTGTGTCTGGAGTTACGTTCTAAGGATTGCTCTTTCTTTTGGGAAACTTTTGTTGTTTAATTTTGATTTGATTTGATTTTTTTTAAATTTTGATCGGATTCTTTAATTTTGTTTTGTTTTGTTGTTAGTATTATAGTATTAAATGTTGAATGGTGGAAGGGTAAATGTGGAAATGGTCGGGGGTGTATGGGTAAATTAGTACTACTGGTGGAGTAGTAGTAGTTAGGATGCACGCGATATCCTGGATGCCAACGTGAAAAGTCTTTCTTTATAGATCTGACAAAAAAAACAAGAGGTGTGGAGTTCGTGGAATACTATTCTGCAACTACTACTTTACTACTTGTGATGTAGAAGTACGAGATTATTAATATTTAAAGTAAAATGAGTTTTGTGTGTGGGGTACGATGATGACAGGTGTCAGGAGCTGCTACGACGAGGGAAAGCGCACGGCGGAAACGTTGACCATGGACTATCACCGTGGTGCTGGTGTTGAGGTTAGTTTAGTTACTCTCTAATCTACTCCTAATATTAAGCTTATAGTAACTCTAATCATATCATACTACTACTTATTACTGTAATTAAGTTCTACTGTACTACTACTACTACTCAATAATTATCCGATATGATACAGTACAATATAATTAGGGACGGAACCAAGATCTTGTAAACACGGGGGCCAACCTATGAACATGATTTTGAAATTTGGAGGTTCGGGAATCTAATAGTTTGTTTGGTTTAAATTTTGAGGGAGGTTTTTTTGGGTAGTAAGTAGAGAGAGATAGAAAAAGAAATGAGATCAATAATTAAAGGAAAAACTTATGGAAGACCGTGCACAAAGAGAGAAATTGGGTTTTGGTACAAAAAACGAACACATTCTTATGTCTAAATAATATCCAATACAAAATACAATACCTAGATGTTCTCACCAAACAAAAAAACAAAAAAAAAATTAAAAAAAAAAAAAAAACCGGAAACCGCGCGGGGGCCTTGGCCCCCATATGACCACAGCTCCCTCCGTCTCTGAATTTATATAATAATGTGATGTGTTTTGCATGGGGTGCACTGCTGTTGGTGTTTTTGCTGGAATTTCGGAATTCATAAATTAAACACATTAGCCAATTAATATACACGATGAACTTTAATTTCAAAGATTTGCTTTTAATGAATCTTGAACACAAATTTTTTTTTTTTTTGTCTTTTGTCTATGTATGTACTCCTTTCGTCCCCATTTGTTGGCCCCTTTTGGAATTTCAACTTTAGGAGGTAACATAATCATTGAATTTCTTATCACTTTGTTTCTCCCATTTTACCCTCCGATTATTACATTTTCCTACTTTGTTCGTGCTACTAATCTAGAAAGAGAAGGGTAAAAGAGAAAATTCATTCAATATTAGTTTTGAAGTGGGACAATATTTTTATGATACCAGAAAGTGCTAATTGGGACTAACAAATGAGGACGGAGAGTGTATATCGTAGGCAATCATTTTGGCACGGGTGTACAACCTAGGCAATCATTCTGGCACCACAAACAAATGCACAAATGTGTTCCTAGACTTAATTTCATTTTGTAACAGATGACTAAGTTCATAATATTAAAAAGCTCAGCATTATTTTGAGTATTCGACTGAGATTTTTTTGAAAAAAAAATTTCCATTTCAAATATATTTTCAAAGATCTTCTAGAGAATGGTGTGAGTGAACGGGAAGCATACCCAATTGGAAACAACATGTAGAATATCGTTATTATTTATGATGATATGAAATTACCATCCCACGTCAGTATAGATGGTTTTGTTTTTGGTTAATGTTTCTGTAAAATTAAGGTTCTAATTTATACACGCGTTTCACTTTCCTTGTATAGGTGAGAATTGCTAGGATTTTCAACACATACGGGCCTCGGATGTGCATTGATGATGGCCGTGTCGTTAGTAACTTTGTTGCTCAGGTACGCCTCCGAATCCTACTTTTACCATATCCTACATAAATAGACAAGCTACTTGTAATCTGAGCTTCAATTTGCATGTTGATGGTAATTAATCGTGACCTTGACAAAACAGGCCCTGAGGAAGGAGCCATTGACAGTATATGGCGACGGCAAGCAGACGAGGAGTTTCCAGTACGTTTCCGACTTGGTAAGATAATTTAATGGACCATTATTTATTGTTGATTTTGGCTTCTTTTTCTCTGCATTTGAATTCGAATCTC
Organism: Rhododendron ovatum; assembly: GCA_019656835.1. Classification (NCBI taxonomy): domain Eukaryota; kingdom Viridiplantae; phylum Streptophyta; class Magnoliopsida; order Ericales; family Ericaceae; genus Rhododendron; species Rhododendron ovatum. Next base: position 1,463,013 of record CM033792.1, on the reverse strand, counting down.
AAAAACTTTTCCAAGTGTAGATACATTGAATGCTCTTACTTTCTGTGCTTTCTTGATTTTTGTTTCTAAAGTTGTAACTGATTCCTCTCAACAGACTAGTAATCACAGTTTTGCATACAAGAGTTTCTTGTTTAAAGCAAGCCATATTAGGAGGGTTTGTTTTCCGAGGCGAACCGTAGCGTTTGGTGATACAGTACCAAATTACAAATTTTACTTGATCCTTGTACACTAGGGAGAAGTTATCTGGTGAGTTTAGCATGTCTCGTGGCTTTATGCCCACCCAATAAAGTTGGACCACATCACCATCTTGATGAGTATAAATTACTAGGACAGAAAGTGGATATGTTTTTTTTTTTGGTACTTCGGAATATAGAAAGTGGATATGTGTCTTAAAGGGCACATCACTTTTCATATAGTGGACCTCCTAGACCTAGTTAATTTTTGCCAACAATAGGCATAGCTGAGAGCAATTTAAGAAAGACTAAATAGCATGTGATGTGTGCCATGCTAGTTGTAAGATACAGGCATGTGGCCTTTCCCAACCCAACTATTTTGACTTCCATTTCCATGTGCATGGCTTCTGTATCGGTACGGCTACGGCTGCAAAAGGTGGTTACCTTTATTTCCAAATGGTCTTCTTAGCTGTTCTTCATTGTAGCACTTAATTCTTTTGCTCGAAGTTCACCAAGATTCGGGGATCTATGGTTTTGGTTCCGTTGGGTTTGTATCAAATTGGTCTTACACTGTTATATAGGAATATTTGTTGTGTTAAAACTTTTCCAATCTTTCGTACACTATTTCAAGTCCTCTTCTTTAAAACTCCTTCTTTGTGACCTTCCAATTTTAGATATAACTAAGACTCGCACCGATTACTCACTTGATCTATTACCCTCTTTCTTCTGCTGTTACCGCGAAGTACATCTGGAAATAGGCCTCCATATTCTTAGCCATCTCTGTGCCGTTATATTGGGGCCAAAGCTCGATTTGGTTTGGCTATGTCCCTTCCTCAATGGAAATCTGTGGCTAAGGCTCGATTTGGTCTGGAATAATTTCGAGGATTTCCCAACAAGCCCTGTTGCTCTGTAGACATAATGGGCCTTGATTTTCTTTCTTGTCCTCCTTTGAAAGTAAAGCCAAGCATTTCCTAGTTTTTTTGAAATGAACATAAATATGCACTTTAATCCTGTTTTTGGGATTCCTGTTTTATAAAGTAGAAGGCTGACTGGTTTGTCCATTTTATTTGCAAGGTGGAGGGTCTGATGCGCCTGATGGAGGGGGAACATGTAGGACCTTTCAATCTGGGAAACCCTGGAGAATTTACCATGCTCGAACTTGCTCAGGTATCAAGCTTGCTAAATTTGTTACTGCATGGTATCGTTTTTCTGTTAACTTGCAATTAAACCGTGCTTTCGTGGTTAGACATTTATCGATCTGGCTTTTTCTTCGCCTTCACTGTCTCCAAACTTCAGAGACAAATTGGAGTAATAAGTTGTAACGTAAGTGAAAAACAAATGGAATAGAATGGAGAACAGGTATAATCGTAATATACGAGGGTCCCACAACATAAAAAACATGTTTTTTCCCTTAAACAAAAGTGGCATACCTTTCTTTGTTTCATTTTTTGTTAAGCTGGAACATTTGTTTGCTTCTCTTGGACTCGTCGCAAGGTTTACCTCATCAAATTCCTTTTATGACTTGTTTGGGACTGGAAATTTCTTTACGTCTCCCATAGAAACTACCTCCCTCATAAAGACGTACGGTGACTGTTAACTCGCCCTCTATTTTGCATGTAGGTGGTGCAAGAAACAATAGACCCGAATGCGAAGATAGAATACAGGCCTAACACGGAGGATGATCCACACAAGAGAAAGCCCGATATCACAAGGGCCAAAGAACTCCTGGGTTGGGAGCCCAAGGTGTCCCTTCGCAAGGGCCTTCCTCTCATGGTCTCCGATTTCAGGCAACGGATCTTTGGTGACCACAACGAAGACAGTTCCTCTATCACCTTGACCTCAGATTAAAAGTATGATATAGTATCCTTTTGAGAGTCTCCTTTTTTCAAAGGAGCGCCACCATTGGTATCTATTGAAAAGTTTTGCGTCGTCTCCGTTTCCATTTATTTGATCTGTGTAATTTTTTTCCTTGTCATTCCTGGAACCAGAATAGTAATGGAGATGACACATTTGATAGTTCTGCAATAACATTAATACCTTCCCGTTTTGTCATTGACATATGCGATCCAACTCAGATTTCTGCTTTTTGCTAGTTTTTTCTCGTATCAATTAGCAATTGCCTTGTTCACATACATCAATATTCTCAAAATCTTACAGCAAATCACCAAGTGCAAGTTGACAAATGCGAAGGTTTATTGCTGCAACGGCTCGGCGCATCAATTCTGGAACAAGAATTCCACCTAATTGAGCCAAACAAGAATTCTAAGAATTTAGAATTCTACTTAGAATCCGAACGGTAACAATTACCAACTTTAGATGTTGTAATGCAGAATAAATCTGCCTTCTGGGAATAAAAAAATATCACGACAAAGACAAGATGGTAGCATAAAAAATCCACAAGAAAGTTGCATGGTTCAAACATAAAGAGAAGCAAAAAATTGGAATAAGTTCCGCAAAATCCTACAACAACTGTGACTTTAAGTACAATCAGTTCTACACGAGCCAGAAAACTGAAACTCCAAAGTAACTAAATTCTCTCCGCTAAGCTTCCTCCAAAAATCCAGTCCTAAGACTCATGCATACCTACACACATCAAACAAATACTATTACAATAACCAATCTGTGACAGCTTGAAAATACTACTTCAACTTCTAGTACGGAGTGATTTTGGTGCAGCAAGTCAGGAACAAGGGTATATGGACAAGAGAAAGTAACTAAGCAAGAGAAACACATTTCCCAGCATGAAAACCTCCTCCAAGCAACTTGTCATACCCGATAGGTGGCTTCAAACCATAGTCCAAGCCCCATGCTTAATGCAATTTATGTAGGAGGTGTCTCATTCAACAAATAAAGTTAATAACTTGATACTGCGACTTGGATTACCAAAGACAAAAGCAATAAATAATACTGTAAGTCAAAATTTTAATTCGTGTCGTAAATGTTCCCTTAAAACATCAAAATATTACTATGAATACAATGTTAACCCAATTATGGCTTCCAATCAGTCAGTGATCACAAAGTAAATACCACCTGGAAATTGGAATAAGTGGAGAAAACATAGATTCCTCAATGCCTCATGCACTTTAAACAAAAAAAGATTAAGGCGAATCTTCTCATAAAAATCTTCTCATAAACCATATAACTAAGAGCTGATTCATATAAAGAAATTATTGATGTTTCAAATATTGAGGACAAAAATATTACACGCCGGTAAGTTGGTAACTGACTTCTTACTCAAACAAGTGCAAAAGAGAACACAGTTCGAAACACACAACTCCACACGTTTTTAATCCTATGAATTTTCCACATAATCAATGAAACCATAGAGAACAAATACCTCTCACTTAGGGTTTCTAAGAACAATGATCACAGAATCGCCTCGGAGGAACATCTTGCTAATGAACCGATCTTTGTTAACTGGCTGAGCTTTCTTCTTACCTTTCCCAGTCTTTGGTACCTGAGCAAAAACACAGTTTACAATTGGACCTTCAATAGTATTTGGTACTATAAAAGTATTGACAAAGTAGAGGAGGAGTTCTGATGTGATGCATAAAACTAACCTCTGTCCACATCTCTCGAACATTTTCCAGCACCATATTGCAATGCCGATCAAATGCTCTGACGCGTCCCAGAAGCTTCCTGTTGTTCCTGCAGTTGATAAGCACCTGATTGGTGCGAAAAAGGAGTAATCAATCACCGCTCACTTTATTAAAACAGTGCAAATTAAATTACCTAAATCAATACCCTCCAAGGGTCACAACCTATGTCTAAACAAATGAGAATAAAAAGCTCCAAGGCCAGGAAAACAGAACCACCCCTTGCTAACAATTTAAAGATGCATATGGCCCTCCATCAAAGTCTTGACCAACAAAACTATTCTAATTTGTATACGTATTACCTGCGTGTTGTTTTTAACACTCATCATCAGAACAGAAAGAGGCCCAGTGCTGAATTCCTCCTCTTCATTCTTGGCCTGTCGTGAACATGTCCAAATAGGCACTATCAATTTTATATGTGATAAGAGTAGGAACATAAAGGGCACAGTAATATTGCTCGTAAAAAATGTCAAAAAAGTTAACAGCTTAAAGCCTATTTTTGGAAGGAAACTGGAGAATGATGTAGGCACAAAGGTACAAAGCTACTTTCAACTTCCCTTCCCACTTTGTTAAATGAACAAGTTCCATTACATTTAGTTCAGCTGTGTTTGGTAACGACTAATCATAAACGTTGGCCAAGCTACCAAAGCATGCTGCAGCCATGTTATAACAGGTTAGGTCATATTTAACCTTTAACTCGAACCTAGCTCACGGCATACCAGGTTACTTGATAAATCATTTAAAAAGAGAGAGAGACAGGGAATTCGAAATATTGATGTGGGTAGATCCTTACCCACCAATATAGAAAGCAATACAATTAGCGTCTTTCCTACAAAAATACAATGTACCAAAAACTTGAAGTGAAAGTGGACAACAGGACAGTAACCACAAGACCGACCAGAAATAATAGTTGAAAGAACAACCCCAGCCTTAAAAATAGAAAGGACAAAACAAAAACAAAAAAAAGCAAAGCAACAGGGCAATTATGCTTGTGAGAGCAAGAAAAGTTAGAACCAAGTAACGATGCTTTTATGACAAAAAATTCAAGCACTTGGGGAATAAAACTGATGAAATGCCTCAACTCCTTTCAGTACCGGCAACCAGTAAGCAAAGGAAGACAAATATAGTCTAATCACCCATATGAGCAAATGCTATTCTGATTGTCATCCAATGACATAACATCTTAAGTTTGTCTAAGCGATAGAAGACTTCATTGCATTAGCAGTTAGATGGATTGATACCTAAATTGGTGCTACTTAAGTGGGGGAAAATAAACAGCAAGCATTAAGAAAAATCACAAAATTACTAATGAAGAGCAGTAAAGAAAAGGACTAATTATCTAAGTGGTGCACCTAAACTAATAGTAATAAGCAGGGCTACTTACTGGGGCATCTTCTTCCATTGGACGACTGCAAAAGATAAGCATAAAATCCAATTAGTACATAGGCAACTAGACCCAAGTTACCCAACAGGCCAACGTCATTTAAGAAAAATCAACTACACCTATACACCATAGACAAACAAGCAGTCAATCAATTAACATGGGAAATACAGCTTCGTCACAAATTAGGGCATCTAGAATGCCTAAGAATAATAGATAAAAACACTTTAAGATATAACGAACTATTCCTATTACAACACTATATCGCATGGACGATTTGAACTCGCATCCCAAACCCATAGTTGGCACAAGCTTGGTGGGTCATGTTCAACTAAAACGTTAACATCTTCTTTTTTGTTTTTTTGTTTTGGTAATATATGGTGTCCTGGGCCAGCTTGCGCGCAACTCAGACTAATCCCTCCAGCCCCTCCCACAGCCGTTTCTGGCAAGGAGAATCAAACCTGAGACTTTAGGAAGAGCAAACCCCTAAGTCCCAAGCCAAGACAACTTCGCTAACCCCTTGGGGTTGTTCAAGCCAGAAAGCAAAAATCCCGGTCCGGTAAGTGTAGACGAGTATTTTCAATCATAAAACCATAGCAATCGAGGTATAACGAAATAAAGAGGTTTTAACATACTGTACATACCTCATATTGAATTAAGAACGAAAAGCCAAAAACACCAATCAGTAAACCTGCCAGTAAAAAAAAACAGAACAACGAAGGTTAGCCCACTGCCCACTACGTAATTGCGCAAAAACCCTAGGAAACAAGGAGTTAGGGTTTATGAGTGATGGAAGTTGAGATTGATATAGGGTTCCTACGCATTACCACAACGATGGGAGAGATTATATTCTAGGTACAACGAAAATCGACAATTAAAATAAAGAAATCCTGCGACGGATTACTTACGGGCGGGTTAGGGTTTCAAGTCCCGATTTCTTCAACTCTTGATTACTGCCGTGGCCGTCGGGAGGAATTTTTAAACGAAAAATCTCGATGAAACGTTTAGGGTAAAAAACACTTTACCCCCTTATGGGATATTATTTTACCACTTCGTCCCCAAACTTATAACAATTTCTGTTTGACACAGAAGCTTTTGAGTATTTTTTTATTACGAGACCTTAGATCGTCTCCAGCCCTCACCAATTTTTAACCCATTTTACCATATTTGGGTGGAAAATTGGGTGTCTTCATTTTGGTATGCCTTCTCCAATGTTAAACAATATATATATTTTTTAACCTGAATCAAATGTTTATGTTTTTCCCTAAAATATGGGCCAAAATGGCATATTTGTAAATAATAAGAAAAGAGTTGCATGTTAAGAAAAATGGGCATGGATTGGGTCTCTTCATTTGGGTAAGAAAAATGGTACTGTAAAACTCAAAATGGGTAGGTGATAGAATATTTATAGTGTTTTTACTCAAATTTAGAGTTTGGGTAAAAAAAGAGAGGTAACGATGGCCTTCATTGAGCAGCCATTATGCATTTCAAGGAGCTTGAAGGAGAAACAGACGGTATGAAGGCTATTGCCTTCACTATGGGACATACTCCCGTTGAACATCAGGTTAGTAACATTATCCATAATTGCACGACACTTATGCAAGAGTTGGGAATTCAATTGATTAATCATGTCGACTGACTACGGTGAAGGTTAACTGGTGCAGATGCTATGGCGAACTGGGTGACGCAGGGTGAAGATAATAGTTGTTTGTTTTCCAATGAATGTCGTCCTTATGTTGTAGGAAAATTACTAGATGATGTTGTGGTGGTTAATTCCATCCTCCAGAATTTTATTTGAACTTAAACTTCTGTTAATGCAAGCATGTTGTTCAACAAGAAAAGACAGACCATTTAATTTTTCAAAAATCCCAACACCCTAGAAACCCATGAGTTTTGTTCCAGGGCAACGTCTGTAATATTCCAAATTTTTAAAAAAAAAAATTGAAATATTGTTTCGATATTCGATTAAAATATTTAGTTCTTGTTAAGTTAATTATGATTTAATTAGTTATTGTGCGAGTGCTTTTATATCCACGAGAATAATTTTTTTTGTGACCGTTAAGATTTCTCCTTCGTACACCGAGGCTGCTGTTAGACTTGGAATAATTTCAACATGTTACGGTTAAATTCTTAGATTTTTCAGAAATTGAAAACTAGACTGCCAAACATCACGGGCACGATGTTTCCGCGACAAAAAAAATAATTTCTTCCCTTAGTTTCAAATTGCATCAGCACGTTTCTATGAAACTCACCTCCACCGACAGTTAAAAAAAGAAAAAAAAAAAAAAATTATATATATATATACACACACACACAGATATACACATGCACACACATTAAATATATATATGTATATGTATAAAATCCTACCATAGCATTTATTCAACTCCCTTTCCCCCCATCTACCCGACCAACAGCCTTGCCTTAACTCCATTAGAGTCAATCTCTTTCCCCACAGTCAACTCATTCAATCCACACCATTTATTCACTCCAAAACAATCTTTCCTCACTCTCTTTATATACATACGTATACCTATACACTTCTTTCATACACTTAAGTTACAGCACACACTCACACCACCCCTCTGCTCCATTCTGTCCACACAAGAGAGAGAGAGAGACACAGAGAGAGAGAGAGAGAGAGAGACCACCATAACTCCTACAGTTTTCCTTGGCCGTGCAACACTCCAACCGCCACCACCACCACCACCTTTTCGGTTCACAACCGGACAACCGAGCACCACTACCCAAATTACTCCGAACCCAAAAAAATAAAAATAAAGGTAGATATCTCTTTCTCCATTCTCCCTAAGTATTTAGGTGTATACGACTTAGATTAGGGGCTTGAACAAAGCCCAATAAAAAAAAAATTCAGTTTCGGTCGAAGCTGCGAACCAGAGAGTATTAATGCTTTGTTTCTTTCTTTTCCAAGTTCCCCCAGGACTTCCTTCCTAGTCCAGCTCAACCGAACATTTGGATAAATAGTATTTTAATACTTTAATAGAATTACATCTTAGTTGTCGGTTCTCTTTTAAAAAAATAATAATTGTGAAGCGGTCGACGATTCCTATGCTTGGGATTAGTAACTGATTTTACTAACCAGCTTAATATTAGTTGTTACTAAGCTTCCTAAATTGTTTAGTTATAATACCTTGTCCTCATTTATTTTGTCTGACATCTTGATCTTTGATTAGTATTGATTAATCAACTGTTAATTGGAAAGTTTGTTTATATTGTGACTGTCTCACCATAAGAGTAGAAGTTTTGCATAAAGATTTAAATGCCTAACATCATTATCATGTTACTCCAAAAATATATAATGACCATTTATATTTCTGTTCTAAAAAAAAAAAAAAGGAATTGTTCAATTCATTCATTAAGTCCTCCCATGAATTGTTAAGTTTCTAAAAATTCCGTGATTTCTATCCAATAGTCTACTTAATTTTCTAAGATTGCTAATTTAATTACTCCGTACATGACTAATTTAGAAGGTACGGTCATAATTAGTCATATGCTGACATATGGTCAAAACGTTACTTGTCACTGTTGAGCCGCTAGTGAATTGATTGTTTATGATGGTTTATCAATAAATTGATGTCGTGTACGTGAACGTAGAATTGGACAATAGGTACACTGGGTGGTACTCGAGATTGTGACTAAATTGATTAGACGTTAAAAATTAAGGAAAGTGAAATATTGGAAAGTCACTGTGGTGACAGTTTCAGTCAGGAGAAAACCATAGTGGCCGAGAGCCCGGTGGGTCCTGAAAGCATGGTCAGCGGAATTGGCACTTGTGGTTAAGGCCGGTGGATTATTGATTCAAAATCCTGATTATGGCACTGTAGGATTTATCTTCCAGATATTACCGGGGATGGGTTTATTTGGTTGTAACCGGAGTATGGGTATCATTTCTCGCGGTTGGTTGGTTATCATCGCTCTTTGTGATGGTACAGCCGAGTTCGACCCGACGTATAGTTTGGTCTTATTTGTCTGGGACCCTTGGTTGGGCAAGCAAGGAGAGGGTAAATCTGTGGAGTTGCCATAGTTCAGAGATTATTTGGGAGGAGTATTTCTCATGGTGGAGAAATCTAGAATTCACTCAAGACAAGAAATTCATAAAAGGCTACTTGTTGCTAGGATTTATTTATTTGCTTATTTTTATTCCTTGAAATGTCATGTTGTTATTTGTATTTTATGGGTTATGGGTTTAGGGATATCTACTGGGTGATTTAATACTCACAGATACGTTTGTATCCTGGCAAATCGATTGCTACGGCGGTCAATTTGCCAGAGAGTGCAGGATTTGGCGATGTAGAGGAAGAGCCTTACGAGGCGGTCCTGTATAATACAGGAGAGATCCCAGGAGCGGAGACTGAGGCAGAGTATGCTTGGAATCCGTATCAGAACTAGAAGTCGCTCTGGAATTGATTTCTAAATTAATGTCAGACTTTTATGTTTGTTAATTCAGTAACTCAAAATTTGGGGGAGACTTAAAGAACCATCCTCGGAAAAGGCAAAATGTAGGTATTCATCCCTTGCACTTTGAAAGGTTATGTTTCCATCCCCACCAACTATTTTATCCCCTTTTTGCCCTTCTTTATATCGTTCCCACCAATTTAGGAGATCCTTGATTATCCTATTAATTAAGGAAGGATAATTAATAGGATAATCAAGGATCTCCTAAATTATCCTTCCTTAATTAATAGGATAATCAAGGATCTCCTAAATTGATGGGTGAATTCAAAAAAAAAAAAATGGAAAACACATAGAATCATGAAAAGTTAAAAACATGGAAATCAAAATAAGGAAATATTCATGAAATATTACGGAACATGACATATTACGAAAAATTCACGGAATATCATGGTTAATATTCATGAAAAATTTCCCACATCTACCTTCTATTATCATGAAATATTACGGAACATATATGGTGAATACTCATGGAATATTACAAAATATCACGGTTAATATTCATAAAATATTACGGAATATCATGGTTAATATTCATGAAAATTTTACCACATCTACCTTCTATTATCATAAAATATTACGGAACATATATGGTAGAACCGGTCATGTTTTTTTTGATTATTTTTTCCTACATTATCATGAAAGCCATTGCCTCCCATCCACAAACTAAAAAAGAAAAACAACAAAGAAGAAGAAGAAATAAGGAAAACACACATAGTCGTGGAAGATTAACCGTGAAACAAAAGAGTCTTGTGATTTTTCAACCTATTTCCTTCGTCAACAACCATGTAGTTCCAGATCTTCACGATTTCATGGATGTGGCGGCAACATGGTCGACGGCGACCTGCTAGGGGCGGCGACGGCAACCGGCTAGGTGCGGCAACGGCTAAGGGCTGACGACAACAAGACCAACGGAGGTGGTCCGATCGATGGTTGGCGGTGGTGATCGATGTACAGCGGTGGGATTTTTTTGGCATAAGGTGGCGGCTATGGTGGATTAAGGTTAAGTGTAATTTGTTCTCATCCTAAACAATCCTGAGATCCTGAGAGATATAGAGAGGAGAGAGAGAGTTTGTTAATATGATCTCAGTAATTAGCTATGTTCATTTCCTAAATAATAGTAACGAATCCCCCTTAATCAGGCTCCCAATTAAAAGATACGAAAGGGTAGTAATGGTATTTCATACAGTGGAAGGATGAGAACATAACAGTTCAAATTGTCCGGGATGATTAATTACATGAGGTTAGGAAAGAGGATCGATATTTAAAAACTCCATTAATCTTTTTATAAAAAATCACTAATTAATGCTTTCGAATTTCTTAGAAAATCGAGGCGTTACAACGTCGTGGTTGGAATTGATGAAGCAGCGGTCGGCTAACCAAGTAATTAATTAACTACTAACGCTACCCAGGCGAGAAGCACCACTACCACAAACAAAACAAAACCAAACCAAATCCTACAATCCTATCACCCTAATTAACAACTAGCGCTACCTAGGCGGGGGAAAACAACATCAGTACCACAAACGAAACCAAACCCTACAACCCTACTCACCTAGCTATCACCCTAATTTCTAGGGGTACACCTCTCTGAATTTAGAAACTTCAACCACCACTACACTACCACCCAGTCCTACCACAAATATCATCATGATCTCTGCACAAACAAATGCATATTTGTGGATAAGTACATTGTTTTGCTTGCCAAAAGAATTAAGCATTTTAACATTTTAGTAGTAACTTTCAGTTGAAGTTCAATACTATTATAAAAAAAAGTTAGGTTGCACTCTTTGACTTTTTGAGGAAGAAGTGAAACTTTCAAGGTGATGTTCGCTGTTGAGTTATTTTTGGTGATTTTTGTGGCCATAATAGAAAAACGAGTAAACTGAAGAATTCGAGTTTTTAAACAAGCCAAACAGAGCCTAAATATAGGTGCTGCTCATATCTCATACAGGGAACAGCCATGGGCCTCGCACTTGATTAATTCAAAACACCAAACGAGTAACTTCTTTTCATTTCCCTTCCCGCTCATTATTTACTCCACAATCAGAAGACAAACCATCCCCACACGCACAAGCTACATGGAAGAATGGTGGTGCATCCGGCGCCCCTTCCACCCACAGAAATAGTTGCTTCGCTTGTGCTTCTGTCGCTTTTCCCTTGACTCAGAAGATGACAATGGCACAAAGTTTCGAATGGCAGGGCCAGGAAGGCGAATTGGTTGAGCAGAAATCACTCTGTCAGTGGCGCCACATCGCTTGTCAAGCCAAGCAATAATATCGGAGAAGACGATCTCAATGTTGTCATCTGGCTCACCTGAGGTCAAGCCGTGCCACATTCCTGGATACAGTTTTATGGTCTTGTCGTCGCTGCCCGCTCTTTCATACAGTGCCTTGCTCACTTCTGGATCAGTTACTATATCTGCCTCTCCATGCAACACGAAGAATGGTAGCGTCACCTGCAGGGCAAACATAAAACACACAAGCCAAACTATCACCTGTTGTATGGACTTGAGTATGGATATTAGGTACAGGTATGTCTACCTGTTAGAATCATCTAAACTCTCATGTCAAGTACGCTGAGACAAGTTAAATTGTGCTTTTTTAATTGATCTGAAGGTAACAATGTGCCAAAGATCATAATATGAGGGTTTTATTCGTAGTTCTGTAGTGAACTTTAATATGTGCCACTAAATATGTCTAACACATAACACAGCCATATCTGGTTCTGTTAAATGATAATGAAGGGAATGGGGATAATGATAATGATAATGTAATAACATTGCGGATATTAATTTCCTGCGAATATATGGTGATAGAAACTGAGTCGCATACTTATTCAATTGGACATAGAAAGATTGTAAAGTGAAATTAAATTACAAACCTCGCCTAAACTGTCCTCAAGGTTCATGCTAGTTCTGAGCATTTCCAGTGCTGTTTTCAGCCTCGGCTTGTCTTGGTATATCAACCTGTTGTTACGAATCTGCACATGAATATAACATATAAACATACAGACACCAAGACTGTTAAATAAATAGGGTAACTACTAACTGTCTACCTCCTGTCTCCCAAAAATTTAACGAATTCATTTGTAAAATGATAATCGCACCTCTTCTCGCTTAACAGGGTCCTTGAAGGCTGCATCAATCACGTCCTTTGTGGGGACTATCTTCCATTTAGGTATGACCTCTTCTATCTTGGTGAGTATATTCACAACCACCGGGTGTGGTTTCACCTTCTCTGATATCTAGAACAAAATAGAAACACATCAACCATCATAATAACTTCTTCGACATCACCTACCACACGATTCTCACCAGATACATTAGCAAACAATGAAAACATAAGACCTTTCCTAAAGCACTCCATTACCTTACACATGGGTGCAACGAGAACAGCACCATGCCAAAAAGCAGGGTCCTTTTTGTGTATTAGTAGAGCCACTGCTCCGCCCATTGACTCTCCATACATGAACCTTTTCTTATCCCTGTACTCTTCCTTCCCTGATATATCCATTGAAAACAACTTTAGTGATTTTTTATTGTACAAATCAACCAAACTACATATTGAAAAAGTAACAAGAATGAGGGGCGTCAAGCTTTTTAACATGCTGGCATTGAGCTATTTTTTCCCAGGACCTCCCCTCCAGTATCGTCACCGCAGTAGAGTTTAACCACCAAATTCGGAGGATGGTGTGGTTCCTCTACGCCTAGGCACCCTAAAAGTTTACTTACGTCCTGCCAGTTTACTTACGTACAGTTGGAGTAGTTATTTTTCATTTTTGTCTGAACAGTAATCTCCAATATGGTTGAAAGTGGGGTGGGGTTCCTTCTGGAATTTATGGCGCACCAACAGTAAATACTAAATCTGTCATAGACATAACTAAGAAGGGAAGAGGTAGATGCTTACCACAGACCGATTTAAAGAAGTTGCTGCAGTCATTGATGATATTGTCAAACTTCTGAATGTAACAACGTGAACCCTTGGATCGCCCGTGCCCTTCATAATCTATGCCGATCACAGCGTACCCGTAGCTAGCCAACCTGGTCCCACATCCTATAAAATGAGGAAAAAGTGCATTACTAAATTCACCAGTTTAAGAAAGTATACGTAGGGCCAGTGACTTGTCCTCCTAACCAAACAGCTAATAGTTTGGCTACCTAAATGACCAATGGACCAACCAAAATGTTGAAAATGACCAGAATTAGGTACTCTTGAAAAAGAATCAATGGGGTTAGTATAGAAATCTCTTTCTCTCATAAAATGGTTCTCTTGCATAAAGGGTAAACTTTGATTTGCATAATCAGGGATGGTAATGGTCAATATAAAATAAATATAACCCTGCTTCTAAAAGTACAATAACATGCACTATTTAGTAGTCGAAGCGCATAGAGGAATAAAGAAAATGACGAATTACTAGCACCATCATTCCTAATTACGAAAATAATCAACAAAAAATAGCGATTCATGGTATTTACATGTCTAAATACTCCAACAAATACAGATAAAAAACACAAGGCTCAAAAGACATTAGCGAGTAATTAAAATGTATTTATTGCATGGTGAAAGTACCTAACTGTCTCGTGACCAGCCAGAAGTAGTAATTAAAATGGATTTATTGCATCGTGAAAGTTCTAGACTTCTACTCTTCTTTCTGGTACCATTTAAGCAGGAAAAAGGTGTCCTGAACCTCCTGGTCCCATCAATGTAATAGCTTTAGAAAAGAAAAAGGAAGATGATCCAACTGTCAAGGATACAAAGGCCCATATTGAAGAGCCTCCCCCCATCCAATACACCAGAACGGACAGAGAGAGAGAGAAAGATAAGAAAAAAAGATACGTATATTTTTTTTGTCTCCTGGTTGGTTGTTTGTGAGGTCTCACCCACAGGCCACAGGGTATGGTTACACTGCACAAACAATAAGCTCTATCTCATTACTATCTGGTATGGGTACACTGAACAAACTATTTTTGTTTTTTGTTTTTTTATAACTAGATATCCGGACCAGCTTATGTGCACCTCAATTAATTCCGGAGTTCTAAAAGTAATGGCCAAGCAAGGCAAGTTTCCAGTGGCCTCAAAGTTTGGAATGTTTGACTTCCGTAGAATTGGAATAAGATGACCACATGAAGTACAATCACTTATTTTTTTCTCATACCCAGTTCGCCAAACCCCTTACCCGTAAGATTATATTGGGGACTATATTTGTTGGATAACCAATTTCACAAAGTACGAGATGTGCAATATGTCAAAGTTTGTGGTTTGATAATCCCTCTTATTAATCCAGTTGGAAGTATGTAAAATGATAATCCCTAGCTAGGAAATACTGATCATCTTACAAGATTACATTCTAATCATGAAAATGACTTGGGTTATGGAAGAAAAAGCAAGAAGTCAATAAAAGGTGAGCAGAAAAAAGTAGTTGGATCCTGTCGAAAAATTTCCAACCCAGACAAACCACATGCAAAAATTTTGGATTTTTAAGTGGGATGATTTTTTTTTTTTCCTTTTTTTGTGGGGCAATTTACTGTTAGAATTTAGTATGACAATTTACCAATCAACGACAACGAACAACTGAATCAGTAATTCAGAAAGAAAAAAAGAGATACAATACACTGAAAAATACAGACGGGCAAACACCAGATTCAAAATAGATTCTGTAGTTTGATCCTCTATCTTCATTTATATCAATGACAACGATTTTCTTCTTAAAAAAAAGGAAAAAGAAAAAAAAGAACTGAATCGGTAGAAAAGCATGTGCAGACCAGAATCAGGTAATCTCAAGCACTTCACAGTTTACAGCTGAAATCAAAATTGGGAAAGAAAACAAATAACCAGTTGAAGGGCATTAATTACCTCTCATGAAATCGCTGCATTCCATTCCATACCCTGCAAGTTCATTAAAACTATTAACAATGACACACCCACAAACACAGAGAGAGAGAGAGAGAGAGAGAGAGAGAGAGACCATGGCAAAGGAAAACAAGGGCCTTTGGAGAAAGAAGGGGCAACCATTTGCAAGTAAAGAGCTGCACTCCCCTGGAATTCGCTATATACTCCTAGTGCCATCCAACAAGCACAATAATTACAGATTAAACATGCCCATTAACAAAACAATTCCGTTGCAAAACAGAGAAAACACCCAAAAACAGAAATTTTGAAGAGAGAGAGAGAGAGAGAGAGAGACCCACCTCCTGATACTCAACCTCCATCTTATGCGATACAGTAAAAAGAACACAAAACTAAGCAATAACAGTTACGACGCCCATAAGCTCAATGTGCAATGGCTAGATCTGTAATGGGAAAACCTCCTGAAACGCTGAGGATAAGACAGAACGAAAAACCCACCCTACGTCGAAAGAGTCAGAGTCTTTTGTTCTAAAAATAGGATTTTATCGGATTGGGAAGCGTAGAGAGAGAAAGAGGAGGAGAAGGAGAGGGTGTGATTTTGATAAAGGTTTTTGGTTGGTTTGGTTGACATTGAATGTCGGAACATAGAAGCCTCCAAAAGCTTGTGAGGTTACGTGCACATGAGACCCATCCCGCCCTGAGACTCCAGAAACAGAGTTATGTCGCATAAATACCCATTAATATAAGAGAGAGAGAGAGAGAGAGAGAGGGGTGTGCATGTGATTTGTATATTTGCCGCTGGCTATGGAGAATGTACTATGTACCCCCCCGCTGGCCACTCCTGTGGGCGGTTCGACGTCGCCTCTCTACTCTCAAACTGATTAATGTCTTGTTTGGATAATATTTTAAAATTTTTTGTGAAAAAAATAAGAATAAATAAATAGAGAAAAATACAAATAATGATTAAAAATAAAGATAATAAATATTTTGAGTTGTATTTTTTTTTCAAAAAAGTCATCCAAACAAGGCATAAGCTACATGGAAAAATCATCCTTCCTCTAATCAGATTTTGTGAACCGCGGCCAAAATGCACGGGAGGAGTTCCTTTCACACTCTAGTTTTTTCCCCATCTTTCGGTCCTTTGTTGTAGAATTGTAGTAAATGTTTAGGCCTATCACACTGTAACTTGTATTTGAAAGAAGAGAGAGTGTTTTAATTTGGGTCATTCAACACATTTTTAGACAGTTCGGATATGGGTGCTCGGCATCACATCAACCGGGTGACGTAATATCCATCCGGCACTCAAAAATTTCTTGTTGCTTGGGAAAAAAAACTGGTCTGAATTAAACCAGTATAGTGATTCCCGATTAATTGGGAAACCCACTTGAAGTAGAATATTCAAATTTAAGTCATATCTGACCTGTGACATCAGTCTGGAAAAGAAATACTCTTGATCTGTGACCACGTCGGTTGCTCCGTCGCCAAAATGCAAGTTAAATCGAAACCCTTCCCCAAGCAAAGCCCTCGACCAAAATGCAAGTCAAATTAAAACTTTTCCCCAAGCATCAGGCCCCAAGTAGTATCGAACTCGAGACAGATGGAGAGGAGAAACCTATTGTTCGCTGTTCCAACTCCTTGGACTACCGAGGTGCTCCTTTTCATACTATAGTTACCATGGAGTGATTGTATCCTAGTATATACTCCCTCCGTCCAAATTTATTTGTCCAATCGTCGAAATTCTTGTCTTTCAAAAATGTACTTATATTTTACATTTTATAACATTTTTTTTTATGATTTTAAAGATTTTGTATAATAAAACTAATTGAGATCTATCAAATAAGATCTATATTACATATTAAAAACATTACGAATTGAAAATTATAGACAATTTTTTGAGAGGTCAAACGCTCTCAAAAAGTCAAAAAGAGGACAAACAAACCGGGACGGATGGAGTATATTTTATAATTTAGGTGTATGGGTTAGCACGCATTTCGATTAGTTCTGAAGAACAATACCTCTGCCCATTTGTGGGGGTCTTAATTAAAACTAGTATAAAGCTCATTACCCCGGTTTATTTTGATATTTGACATTGTTTATTTTTTTCAAATTTATTACGAACATGGAGTATATGTTTATCACAGAATATCAACTAAGATATATGAATATCTGCATTTTCCTCTGATTCAAAAAAAAAAAAGAATGAATATTTAAATATTTATCCTCTTTAACCATGCCATGTAAGAATTCATCACGCCTTTTTTTCATAAAAGTATCAATCATATTTAAATTTACCAAATCCAATTAAATTAGGAAAATAATTCAATCCAATCCCACTAAATTGGGAAAGCAATTCAATCTAATCTCACTAAATTAGGAAAATAATATAACATAATATATGTATATCATAGGGAAAAGGTTAAGAAAGGTAATTCACACACTAAGAGGATGAAAAATATAAGCATGAAAAAAGTGTGGGAAAAAACTAAGAGATATCTGTGATCTATTTATCTTGAAAATTTTGAAATTAAGGATTTGAATCAGAACCATTTTTTTTCCAACAAAAATGTGTTCAGAAGTCATGCGTCTTATCAAATATAATTTGCCTGAAAATTTTCCCGATTAAGTCTAAAAATGAACGATTCATATGATAGAAATGGACCTAAGAAAGGTCACAGATGAATCAAAAAGGACTGTTCATTACAATTAAGAGAGGATCTCATTCAAATGTAAAATGCTAATCACGCCCAGTAGAAACAGACGAAGGCTATGTATAGTTTATAGTAGAATGAGTAAGATTTGGGCAGAACCAAGACCACCCCATTATTTTTCATTCTCCGGGGTTAGGACATTTGATTATGTAATTATTGTAGAGGTTTTGAGACACCATGTAACGCTCAATGATTATTAGTGATCATAACGTAATCAAGAGAATTATGGTGCCCAAAACCACTTCAAAATACCGTCAAATGACTCAAATGATATCACAACACTCGTCCATGGGTGTTTTGATAAAATGTAATCTATGGCTGTTACAGTTGGATTATGGTGCCCTAAAACGTAATCTCCCTGAGATTACTGTAACTGGACGTAAGTTTTGAGCATATAAATCTCAAGGAGTTTGGCAAAGTGAATATGAGAAAATAAGAAAGTTTTTATCATTTATGAAGTCGTATGTTCGAATCTCACAGAAGCCAAACAATCAAAACCTTAGGGCCACTAGAGAATTTGTCCGGCCATTACTTTCAAGATCCGAAATCATTTGAGGTGCGTGTATATTAGTCCGGACGTACGACTATAAAAAAAAAAGTTTGAGCATATCCCAAAAGTCTAAAGAGTGAGCTTGACAGAAACGAATTGTACTTGAGCACAGATATGATCCATCTATAATTGGTCACCAATCTGAATCAATGATGTGTGCCTCTACGAACCATCTGAATCAATAAATGTTTATCACATATTTTTAGGTGGTTGACGTGTGAACCTCCGTAAACCCCACATGCCTCGTCTATATATTCTACATAAGCAAACAAAAATCAGCCAATTTTTTTCTGAAAAGGTCAAGGGAGAAGGGAGTGCAGATTTATTTTTTCCAGTCATTTCCAAAGAGGACCAATTTTATTGAGATGAGAAAGCACTAAACTCCAAAAAGGATATCACATCCTCCTAGAATATTCATACAGAATTTTCCACCAATGTGGCAAAGTGGCAGTTGTAAATTCCACTACAGTATCCCTCTTTCACATTCAATTTTTTTTTTATTATGGCACTCATTTTCTTGACTTTAGTAGAAAAATGCACACAAAAAGTTTACTAAAAGACGAAAAATGAAATGCCATAATTAAAAAGAAGTGCAAAAATCATTTCTCGAGTTAAATTGAATGTGATGAACTGGCTGACCGGGGAAAAAGCACAAAAGATAATGCATCATGGAGAGTTTTTTATTTTTTCTATAAAACCTCGGGGTGTTTGGAGTCTTTGGACCAACTTATGCATATCCCAATTCATTCCTAAAGAACCGATTCTACAATCCACTAATTGAAGATTTTTTAAACCCAATGCAAAAACCTTGGATGAACTGATTCCACAAGAGTTGATAGTACCTATGAAGTTTCGAAATTAAAACCTAGGACGCAACAAACCTTAAAGTCCCAAGCGTTGGTCGCCAGACCAACATATTGGGATTATACGTATAGAAGTTTTGAGTGCAATTGGGGTGGCGATATGTCGGGTAGAGGGAAGGGGTAAATTACCCGTCCTGAAAGGCCATGTTTAGGTTATGTGCCGAAATTTATACTCCTACCACTGATTGCTGTTTGCTGGGTAGAGAAAATACATAACCAAATTTGTGGAACAGTTCTGTACAGAAATTCAACATTTTCCCTCTTCACTGAATTAACTGACAAGCAAGTATTTTCCAGTAGCATTAGAAGTCTAGTTTTAGTCACCCTATTCTGAAGCCCAAAAAAAGAGAGGTACAATTCAAATAATTTCATGACAATCTTCCTGCGAAAGGAAGAAGATTAAGAAAGGCAATATAGTGAACAAAAACAACCCGCTCTGCCAAAACAAAAAAGGTTAGGGTTATGTATCTGTCCCTATCTTACTGTTTTTCCGCTGCAGCCTTCTTCTAAAGGAGGCAGTAATTCAATTTGTTCTGGAGCTATCAGCAATAGCACAAAAGGCTGATATAACACCAGCCATCCCAGCAACCTGTTTCCAGTTTCGGGTACCAGCACCAACAGCTGCTCCTGCTACAGCACCAGCTACCAAAGCATTTACCTGCATGTGTGAAGTCATGTCATTGGCCGGTCGGAAAGCACCCAAGGGAAATCTTGGTTTTCATGTCTGTCCTAGAAAAAATTCGCATAACACTTGTCAACAGGTGAGCAAGCTGTTTTTTGTTATCCCATGGCCTATAAAATTCTGACTAAAATGATACAACAACGGGTTACAAAGCTTACTCTAATCTTTCCAGCAAAAGAATCATCCATTCAATTTCAACCCAGAAGGTGGGAAACTTTGAGGACCGATGCAAGGAGGGTGCTGATATCCTATTATTCACAGATACACATTGGACTGAAACCACCGCTTTATGTTTTGTATAGAAATAACTTTTGATACCCAAGATCTCGGTTAACCATTTTATTGGCCTGCCAAAGTGGATAATCTAAGTGGCACCGTAAAGAAGGGGGGGAAAGGTACTACACAATGTTGGTCCAGGTTCCACAGAAATAATGTGGTGGAACTGGAATGGATGAAACTGGAGTAAATGTTTGTTTGCAAGAAGCGGTTGCCCTCAAAGGCTCAAATTGAATCTACGTTCTCATGCTTCAAAGGTCAAGCTGACTGATTAATACCTCATTAATTTGCTTAACAAAAGCTACTTAGTCTTTAACTTGTTATTCCCATATAGAGACGAATAACAATCTCGGACAAGTGTTTAGACCTTTGACAACTGAGGAAAATCAAGAACCTTCAAAAGAAAAGGAGAATGATCTCTGACTCTTAACTCCCCAAGTTCTATCAGAAAGATAACCTAGTTGTCTGGTTTCATAATGGTCATGCTCTATGTGCTTATATTATGCCACCTATACATCTTTAACGTCAGCCATGCACCATTGTTTCTCACATGGATCCCCTACTCTCAGAAGAGGAGGGGTGCACTGCCTGTTACACATTGGCCCATACAGCCACAACTCCAGCCCTCATAGCGTCAAGCATGAAACTTTTGTCAACAGTATAACACCATATCAATAAGAAAGGGAAGTAAAAACCACTAACCCAATCATTCTTATTTCGATATCTCTGAATTCCACAACGTGTAAGAGAAAAGACTCCAGCAAACACTCCTAAAATAAAAAGGAACATTAGAGATTAGTCAATAACAGTAAGACAGGAGATGGAAGATGTGTGGATGAGTCAAAAAGAAAATATAAGTTGAAAACAATGAAAAGTGCAACAACTCCAGAATGCTATCTATCTGCACTACAAGTCAAGTATTGATCACAGCAGCAAGTAACGCTATTGAGTTCCATAACACTGTTAGTTTCTGACTCCAGAATGAATTGATAAAAGCATAAGGAAATTCAATGTGCCAAGAGCACATTATAATAATAACGAATCTACAACAGTGTTAATGTTTACATTGCGAATAGGAGAACCCATCAACTCAACAGATGAGGTGTTGCTACGCAAATGTTACTGTGATCTCTCATCTAGCAGTATATCAAAACCCTTGCAGTTTTCACAAATACAAATGACACCTCCTGTTGTGTGTGCAATGGACGACGTTTTTCAAACATCACATCCCTGCGAACTAGCAAAATGATTGAGCACGATTCCTCGAATCAGTAAGTTCACATTTTTTCCAAACTCCGCTCAAAGACTACTATGGCACGTTGAGCATAGGATGAACTTTTTAGATGCCTTACCAGTTACCACTTACCAGTATTAGGGAACAATTCTGATGTCAGTGCAACCTCCATGGCCACAAATGCTTAACCTTACTGCCAGACATACCAATCAAATCTAATCTCACAAACAGCTTTGGTAATGCTATTCGTGCTCTACCATTATAGTGAAAGTAATAGCTAACAAGTAATAACCCAATGATCACGAAAAATGGTAACGCTGTAACAAGGTGAACTGTCTTTTTTTTTTTTTAATTTAAAATTCAAGACAACATGCCAAGACAAATCATTTGATTTGAGCTACAGCGGAGATACGGCTGTTGCTCTTTGTAGCGAAGACCCTCAAAATTAGTCCCATATTATTCGTGATGAGTGTTCCGCATAAATTAATTTACTTATACTAGCAGAAATGGGCCCCCATTAAAATGCACCTGATTCTAGGCCAGAATCATCTGTCTATAAGGTATGTACAATCCTCTGACCCCAATGAAACTAAACCAGAATTCCACCATCACATGTCTACGCCATTACTCGTGATTATCCATCAAAAAGATTGCATGAAGGATGATAACATTTTTTTTTTCCTGGTAAATGTGTCATTTATAACCAACCAAACTGAAAAAACACAGGGTGCAAAACCCACTATACAGACTGCTTTACACACAAAAAAAGCATCCCACTACAAGCCACCAAACAACTATACTAACTCCTCGTTAGAGATTTGCAGATCTAAGAACTCTAGTAGAGATGTTCCAATGAGCACAAAGTCTTTGGGCTTCCAAAGAGTTGGGGAAAAGATTCCAAGGATGATAACATTTAAGCAGGTCATGGAGGTATAGAATACAATTCCAATGCTTTAGTAGCCATGAGTCCATGACTACATAAGCTAAAATACTAGTCACAACTCACAAGAACAATCATAAGTCACATGACTGGAAAATCGAGAACATTTTGTGTACTACTAAACTAATTTAAAGATTTCCTTTCAATTACCACACATAGAGCCGAATCTTCCAGCTGAATTCGCCTGCAAAATGTGTCGAAAAGCATTACTGGAGAATTCATGCAGTAACATCAAAAGAAGCCCACTAAATAGGGGGAAATAAATTACCACGTAGGAAGCACGAGCAATACCAGTAAGGCCTGCACTTGAAAAGGCAAACAGCACAAGAATCAACTTAAAATGGACCATTGCTCAAATTCTTTTAGAAACAACGTAAACTATAGAGCACACATTTGTACATGAAACAATTGATTAGGGTTCAATTTTTTTACCTCGCTTGTTAGCATCGTAGGGGCCCACACACAGTCCCCAGATTACACCGGCCTGAAACATTAGTCATTCTTTTGACATTCTACAATTGAAGGCAAAACAAAAATGGAACTGAAAAGGTTTAGGGTTTTACCGTTCCGACGCGTAGAACGGAATCGACGGCGAGAGAAGAGCAGGGGACCTCGCCGTCCATCTTTCTCTCCCTTCATTCCTTCTCCCTCATCATCATAGGGAAGATGATCGAAAGTTTGGGAGGATACTCGCAAGTACGAAAACTAGAGTGAAGATTCAGTATAAGTAGTGTGGGCTGGCCCGTCCTGATTTGGGCTTTAAGAGAGTCTTGTCAGCACCGAGTTTTAGCCCAATGTACACGTGATGGAGCTAAATGGAACTCTAGTTTTGGCTACATGTAGTAAATTTGCAGTTGTATTTAGTAGCACCCTTTGGCATTGTTTGGATTGAGGGTTCAGGGATGTGGTCCTGGGCTGATAAACCAACCAAGCTAGCATTATGGTTTGGGCTCGTGTTCGTTCGTTAAAAATTTATTTAAGATTGGTTTGCTACATAATCAAACCAAGCTTGAATATTCTTTTTGAAGCTTGTTAAGATTTCAAGCCAAGTTTGAACAAGTTACTACTCGGCTCGTTCGGCTTATTATGTACGTATACAAAAATTCAAGCTACTCAAAATCGGCTCGTGTTTGGATTGATTATAACTCGTTTGAGATCAGCTCGTATTATAAACAAGCTAAGCGATGCCAAAACTAAGCTTGAAGAGCTATCTGCTTGGCTCGTTTTATCACCCCTAATTGTGGAGGGGAAGTGAGATATTTGGAGGTGATTTTTCCTGCTAGGTCGTTTTAGAAGGAAAAATGATGGGGTGTAGAGGGAAATGGAAGGGTAAATTAGTCGAGTGAAACATTAGTAAACTCTTAGTTTAATAAGAGCATTAGATTTAACACTTCCACCAGATTAAGTTAGCATATAGTATTTGACTTAAGATATGATATCAAAATTGTGTAACAATATTGCGGTCGACTTGATTTAATTTGTAGTCGTGAAAAATAAATGATAGACACCACCTGGCGTTTATAGCGGAAGAGAAAATTGTGATGTGAAATATAATTGACCATAGCACCGGAGCAATAAAAATAGGATGTGGAAATACCGGGAGTCCTGTAGTGCGCATTTGGACCGCTCGTTTTCGCAATCGATGGTTCAGAACTCTGACCGATAAGAGTACTACAGGACCCCATTCTGGTAGAAATAGACATCCATTCCCTCCTCCTCTCGTCTTCTTCTCTTTCGAAGACTTCACCTTTGTGGAGATAGACATCTCTTCCCTCCTGTCTTGTCTTTTTTTCTTTTCATAGACTCCAAGATGTTTCGGTTTCTGAAAAAAAAACTTTAAGAAAAAGAAAGTAATTTCAAGGCCAAAAATCACTTGTTTACGCAAATAATTTTCCTATCTATATGGATCTTATTTGATAGATCTCATTGAGATCTTTTAAACGGTGCAAAAAAAAATTAAAAAAGTTATTTTTCATTTTCTTTATATTTGAGTTTGAAATTACCTTCTTTTTGAAAAATCAAAAAGAAGATTTTGGGAGAAAGCGGAACAGGACCCTTTCATACAAGTCATCCAGCAACCAACCGTTTATATATATGACCCTTCTCCTCTTTGCCTTTTCTACTCCACCATTTATAAAATCATGTATCATGCATAGCAATTTAATGTTAAACTTTGTAAAATGGGCAATACATTGTACTAGTTATGATGTAAAAAATTATAGTATCAAATATATAACATTCATTTGGAAAACAGAGGGGGCGGGCGAAGCCCGACAAATCTAAGTTTGGTCTACCCCATTTGGTCGTCTTGTAAAGGAAAATCATTTTCCCTTAACATAATATATCAAATAATTTGGTGATAATGAAATTAAAAGAGCACGTACATGCAAAAGAAATTTGAGTAATCTACCTTGTTATTAAATAAATTATGCATTTATCCTGGTCATTTATGTGGTAATTTGAACATCAATATACTTATATGTATAAACAATTAGAGATTTTTAAAAAAATCAGATTTTTTTTTGGCTTTTTCCAAAGAAATTTGAGTTTCAATAATAACTTTTTACTTTTTTTAGTTCCTCTCGTTGAGACGAATTTAACGCAAAACTAACAAACGCGAAACTTACCCTAAAATAATCTGAAATGAAAACCAAACTCAATTTATGCCAATTTTTAAATATGAGTTTTCTAAGTCATAATCATGAATACTTTGAAAGTGAATGAGACACTCATACAAACAAACAAAGAGCATAAAAAATTGTGGTGGAGCCAGCTGCTGGGCGGCTATCTCCAGCTAGACCTGTGGATAGCATAGCAGCATTGATCCAATTAACGCTTAGGTGTAAACGAGTAAAACAAGTGGAGTTACGTGTAGTATCATTTAACGAACTGACACCACCAACTTTTGTCGGGATGACTTACTTAAATATAGAGTTGACCAGTAAGAATCTCGTAAGGACGCATTCACTGTATTAAAGTGAGGATGTTCCATTTTCTTTCTTTTTTTATCAAATTTTGATGATTTGAGCCGTTCAATGTATTTAGAACGTGATTTTGATGGTACCTGTAAGAAATAAAAAAAAACAAAATGATTGGGAATGGCTTGACTTGAGCAGTTTTTATTTAAACCGTTCGATAAAAAATAAATAAAAACTGCTCGGATGAAGCTATTTCCGGTCATTTTTATTCGTGATTTCTAATGAGTACTTTTAAAATCTCGTTCTGAACACATTGAGAGGCTCGGATCATCACAAATTGGTTGGAAAAGGGACATCCTCACTTTAATACAGTGATGGCGCTCTTATAAGAAGTTTTGTGTAGAGTTGACTCCCAAATTTAATTAACAAGTTTCACTACTAGAAGAGAGTTGCTTCCCAGATCTGATTGCACCCATCTCTCACCCATGGAGAGCTTAGTTTTCCTTTTTGGTTTGCTCGGTACGTAGTACTACTTGTAACTTAATTTCAATCCATTTTTTTAATTTGGTTGTTCAAAATGTTCGATCGTATTGTCGAGTGAATCTGTATCTCATTTTTGCAGCTATGTGTATTTGTTTCAGGCAACATTACCACCGGACTAGTCTATCTTTCTCCCGTGTAAGTACTCATTAAACGCACTCGTCGTTGTCGGTACCAAACTTAATAATGTCCATATTAAAGAAGAAGTTGGGATTGCTGGGAATTAATATGTGCATGTGAGTTTTGGGGTTTTTTATTTTTTTTATTTTTCCAGGAAAACGTTTTGGGAAATAGTGATGCGAAGAACAACAGGGGATTATGAGAGCATACCGTACATATGCAAGTTGGTGAATGCGTATATGTGGGTTTACTATGGAGTACTCAAGCCTGACAGCGTGCTGGTAGCCACCGTTAATGGCTTTGGTGGTGCTGCCGAGATAGCTTATATCATCATTTTCCTAATGTTTTCACCTCCGAGGATGAAGGTATGTATGTAGGATTTACTCCTTCAATCATTCTAGCTAGCTAACCCATTGAAAAACCACATTCAAAAACACACCCCCGCATTCACTGTGGAACCCAAACACATGCAATGCAGGGGTGCACGTGCATGCATGAGTGTGTGTTGTTCACTTGTTTATAGTGTTATCAATATATATATTCTTTTAACTCTTTAGACTTTGGACTGAATGAATTGTACCAAATGGTCTGGAGTCTCTCACTTCCATGCTGCTCTATTTGGACAATGACAATACTAGAACCATACCAAAATATCCACACTCACAAAGCACAAGGTCCCCGCCTAGTGTAGTGCCATGGGTTTCGTGAATGTGTGTTTTGGGTCTAATTTAAGTCTTTTCCTTTGAACACCTTCAATTGTTCTTTTTGTCTATTTGACGTGTTAGTTGATGATATAAAATTGGATATGGGTTTTTTTTAGGAAAATAATTTTCAGACTCTCCTTTTACTAATGGAACTCTTCTTTTTTTTTTTTTAAATTGTGTGAATGTACTTTTTTTTTTTGATCAGGTGTGAATGTATTTAATTGTCCATCAATGCAATAAACTTTTACAAAATGTATGAACTATTATTTAAATTCACATTAAAAGAAAAAAAAAAGTGAAATGTCATTGGTAATGAAAGAAGGTAGTCTGAAATCATTTCCTTAGTTTTATCTTGAAAAATATAAAGATTCAATCAAACGAAGTTGAACAAACATTTGTGTCTGTACATCAAGATCTACAAAAGAAAACTTAAACATATGAGCCTATGATTTGATGGATCCCCTATTTTTGTTTTTTTAAAACATGTGCATTGTGTACTGTCATCATCTTCAAACAGAAAAAGTCATGTACCGTTTAACAACTACGGTACCTCTCTAGTCAGAATGTTTGTCGGGATTGTCCGGGCCATGTGCTCTCCAGTCTCCGCCGTCCTCGGATCTCGCGTCCCTGCAGTGACTTTTACTCACTGCAAACTGCAGCCCCCAAAACGAGGTCGTTTTGAAAATATTTTGGATTGCTCTCCTAGCACAGCACGTGAATACCCCACAGGCCAAAACACTCTCTCTGTCTCTCCCTCTTGAATCCCCCACAGACCAAAAAACACTCTCTCTCTCTCTCTCCTCTGTCTTCTTCTTAAATACGTTTTCTACTTTTCTTCTTCAAGTTTCTTCCTCCAGAACAACAATCAAAAAGGACTCAGAAGCCGTTCCAGTTTCCCTTCTTTTTAAAAAAGTTCATTTTTTTCAAATTTTAAATTTATATATAATGAAAATAAAAAATAATATTTTTATTTTTTTTTGCACCGTTTAAAAGATCTCAATGAAATCTATCAAATAAGATCCATATTAATAGGAAAATTATTTAAGTAAATACATAATTTTTGATCTTGAAATTTACTTTATTTTTCAAAAACTGATGCTTTGTTTGGATTGGAATTTGAAAAGTTTTTTGAAAAATAGTAAGGGTAATAAGTGGAGAGAGATAGAGAGAGAAATGTAAAAAGTAGGGAAAATTTTTTGAAAAATTCTTTTTAAGTTGCAAAAAGAACAAAGCAAAGAAGATAATTACGGTAAAAAAAAAAACTAAGATACGAATTTGATTAAAGACTGGTTTCTCTCTTCTTGTGTTGGACTTGGAAATTTGATTGGGTTTATATGGATTCTTGTGATTCGGTCTAATTTACTAATTGATTGGTCAAGTATTGATTTTCTGGATTCGAATAAGCAAAAAAAGACCTGTTTTCTACTCAGGTTTCTATACTAGTGAACCCAAAATTAATTCAAATCTCCATGAACACATGGTAGATTCTCTCTCTTCTTTAAGAAATACTACTTGATTACTAATTGTTTCCGTCTCAAATGAAATTTGTTGGTAGGAACTATTTTCCCGTGTTTGATCTGATCTAAAAATGAAGTTTTGCTTGATGATCATAAGAGATGGGGGATTAGGGGAACAAATTTTCAGTATGGGGCAGTCCTTCACTGTACTTTAGCACTTGGAGTTGGAGAAGAAAACTTTAGCACCGGAGAGGAATAGAGAGAGAGAAAGAGAGAGAGAGAGAGAGAGAGATTGGTCAGAGTCGTCAGGCGGGTTCACGTGACTACAATACATGTGGAATCCAAAATACCCCAAAACGACGTCGTTTTGGGGGGCTGCAGTTTGCAGTGAGTAAAAATCACTGTAGGGATGCGGGATCCGCCATCCTCACCTTATGCGCCCCTCTTTCATCTTCACCGTTCGGAAAAAATCACCATAATAACTGTTCGCAAAAAATCAGAGACAGCTTGGGTTAGTTCGGTGACTTCAGTTGTTTGGTGAATTTGTTTTCTGCATAATTAATCAGAGTTTAATTCTTCAGAACAGGTCACAAGAAAATAATTTATTGTGAATTTTCTAGTTCTAGCGTAGATAATCTATCTTGATGAGAATGGAGAAAAAATTAGTTGAGATACGCGTAAAGTGACCTGAACACCC
The DNA here is from genome assembly GCA_019656835.1 of Rhododendron ovatum. Lineage (NCBI taxonomy): Eukaryota > Viridiplantae > Streptophyta > Magnoliopsida > Ericales > Ericaceae > Rhododendron > Rhododendron ovatum. Next base: position 1,433,852 of record CM033792.1, on the reverse strand, counting down.
ATACCCATCTAAAAGCAAAACAAAACATGGACTAAACACATGTGCTCATTTGGTAGAGGTAAGTGCTGGGTTACATAATTTTATACAGTCGTACAATACTTGTCTTTCCTTGAACTGGCATTTTTTCAAACAGTGTACGAATCAAACCTATCTTAATTATTGCCTCATGATAGCTGGCAAATGCTACAAACATCTCTCTTGGCTGTGTTAAGACCCTTGCCGCTATTGGATTAAGTTTATTTTTTTGTAGGAACCGTAAGAAAAATATTTTGAAAATAATGATCAATTGAATCATCTTTATGGGCTCCAAAATGTGTCCCCAAAATATTAATAATTCATTGATTGAAGTTAACCACCCAAACGCGGATTTAACAAGGAAAAAGGATGGACCTCTCCAAGCTCCTAAACGATGCCGTTAATATTGTGGGACAGCACCCCTGACGACCCCAAGGGCCAGCAGGTCCCCAAGTCCAAAGTCATGTGGCCCAAGATGCAAAGGACCATTTGATCCAGATTGACTTATTAACAGCAGTTTGTGGTCTGATCTATTGTGGGCTCACCTTTTAATGGAGAAGAGTAAAGGTGAGTTACGATCCTGTCACCATGGATGGGCTGACCAACCATTAGGCCATTTATGCCTTTCCTGAAGGCCCAAAAACACCCTGGTGAGGTAGTGGTCTTAGTGAACAATAAAGTTCTGAGAAAACGTTTTGTACGGTTTATATATATTCATTGGTAATGTAACTCTGAAATTTTCTCTTGAAATCGTACAAACTTCTGATAGTACTCATATAAGTAGTTAATTACTTTTGGATCATATAGTGCTTGATGAGATAATATAATTGTACGTTGATCTTGTAGGCTAGGACTGCCATAATGTTTGGCATATCGGATGTGGCATTTCCAGCAGCAGTAGTGTTGGTTACTCAGCTGATGTTGGATACAGAGCAGCAAATTGAAGTGGCCGGGTTCTTGTCCCTTTGCTTTAGTATGGTCGCCTATGCTTCTCCTCTTTCAGCCATGGTAAGAACTAAGAACCGTTTCCCCCAAAAAACTATAATATATTCGTACTAACATCAATCCTACTCCGTACGAGCACAGACTTACCATTAAGAGGTCTGTGTTTGGATCTGTGCATGCGCGTGGTCTGTACCCTTTTTCCATTCTCAATTAAACTATTCGACGAGATCGACTAGAACATAATTAGAGGTTGATAATTTTCTAATGTGATGATCCATTTACTGATGAAACATGCAGAAAACAGTGGTAATGACAAAGAGCGTGGAGTACATGCCCTTTCTTCTCTCCTTTATGCTTTTCATAAATGGAGGGGTTTGGACAGTTTATGCGGTGCTTACAAGCGATTGGTTCATCGGAGTAAGCTTTGATTTAAGTTGAAATTAATGCACATATTAGTACATGTTAAATTGACGAAAGTGAGAGGAGTGCTTACAAAGAGAGTACTGGTTCATGATATCATTTTGATTTTTCTTTCTATGTGACCGATTCACATGCAGTAAGTATACAAAATAAACAACTCGAATCATACATAGACGGGTTTCTTCTTGGAAGGATTTTCAATGCCGTACGTGTAAAAAGTCATTCAAGATTGTCAATCATATCACTCGATCAATAGCTCAAACTGAATTAATTACTTTGATGACTCTATATATATGTAGATTCCAAATGGTAGTGGATTTCTTCTTGGCACTTCTCAGCTGGTACTCTATGCAATCTACTGGAAACCCAAGGCCTCCCACAAAGTAATAACAATAGCTGGTGACGATGAACATTTGGAGGATCAACTCATCTCCAATTCCAGTTCATGATCTCGCATGAAAAGACGGATGTGTTATGTCTTCGATCATCAAATCAACCGCTTTGGATCGTTGGAAGTGTAATCTAACAATTCCTTTGTCGTTTGCTTTGGCTTTCTAGCCATGTATTCCTCGGGCTAGGCTTAATTTCATGGTTGGGTTGTTATGTTCTGAGTTTGAAGCAGGGCAATGCCGGTGTTGAGACCTTATAGTAGTCGATTTTTTTTGGAATTAATTTAAGTGGTGTTTGTGTTTCCACCAAACTAAAAGGAGTATAGACAAGCTTTTTTTACTAAAAATTAAATGGACAAATTTAGTGGAAACAAGTTAGCTAAAGACATAAACTCGTAGACAAATAAAATAAAGAAAACATGTACACTGTCGTGTTTTCACTCAAAGTAGACAAGTTGCACTAAACTTAATTGACAAGTTTAGTGGAAATAAGTTTGCTACTAAAGGCATCTCCACCATCAACTTCACTTAATAAATGATATAATACCTTGTTATTAAAACGCATCCTTTACCGTCCATTACTAATTAACAATAATGTTTAGAAATATGATGTCATTCTCTTTGTTCTTTTAATTTAATCTTTGTAACAATTTCAAAGATTAATATAAGTTTTTACCTTTCAAAAAAGCAATTAGCAACGGTGTTAGAATCACAAGCACTATAACAGACAAGTACACAAATAATCTCACAATGTATGATTTTTATCTTAAATTATAATGTGAAGCTATGGTTTTTTATCTGAAATTATTTATGATATGATGATTCACCTTTTCTAGTGAGAGAACATGTGATCACAGAGGTTCTGAAAACCTAACCACCCTCCACGTATAATACAATACTTCAGTGGAAATCACAAGAGGTTTTATCAAGTGGTTGTGATAAATTAATAAGTGCTCTTCTACGAGGTCATGGATTTTAAACTTTGGGGCCATTAGGATTATATCCGGTCGTTACTTTCGGGGCCTTAGAATTAGTTGAGGTGCGCGCAAATTGTCTCAAACATCGAGTTATAAAAAAAAAAAAAAAACTAATCAGTCACGTTAACATCGTGTTGCCAAAATCACAATGTTGCGCCCCAATTTTTACCGGCGGTCGCCCAACCCACTTTTTAGGGCAAAAAGGCAACGCTTTCAGAATCATGACTTTTAAATGCGACAATTGTGAATTTTGAGTTTGCAGCTGTGACTTAGATTGTTGTTTGAAAATAGAGTCGCCACCTAACATTAAGTTCGGGTGTGTCAAGTCACCCATTAAAACTGTTTTGCAAAGAAAACTATTTTAACTCTTTTTTTATATTATCGTTTGAACAAATTCTTCTTTCAAACGTGGCTTGTAATTGACTCCCATTCGAGGGTTTGCGAAAACAAAGATAGATTCGGGGATTTACTGTTACGTGGGGGGAAGGTGTGAGGCACCCCATATCGTCCTCTCAGTACTTAATTTTTAAAGTTGGTCTTTTTCGAGTAATAATCCTTGGCAAATAAATAAAATATAAAATGCGTACAATTGAGCTATTGATTGATTAAATGACCTTCGGTTCTCTTTTCGTGTTTAAGGCATGTGGAAACCTAGAATCACTGGGACTCAATTGTGGCTACATTATCACCGACAAAAGGTCACTAGGTACTTTTAAGTTTCAACGCCATCTTTATATACACGAAAAGAGCACCTCGGTTATTCAATTCAATACGACAATCTTCTTTTCATTTATACCAAAATAAGAGTGCAATAATCCGAACATTGCAACCTTATTTTCGGTTTTAAGTGAAAAGAACATCGTTGTGTTATTAATCTAAGTAAAAAAAAAAAATTGAGTTGAACCGAAAATTTGAATTGAAAGGGGGAAATACCCTTGCGTAGGATTACATCTTTCTCACCTTGTGAGATGGATTTTTATAGAGGTATGCTAAGAAATTAAACTAGACAAAAATATAACTAAAAATAGCACATAATTTGATTCGTACTTATTTTTAGTTATATAATTGTTATCGTGTAATTCTGACTTACGATGAACTTGTGTGAATCGGGTATTTTTCCTTGAACCTAAACTAAGAGGACTTCGGCCTCAGAAATTTGGAGAGATAAGTTTTTTGGTTTTTTTGACTGTGGAGACAGAAAGCTCTTCTTTTTTTTCTTTTTTTTTTATAGGTTTTGGAGTGGAATTTGGTTTTTGGTTTTCTTTCTGGAGAAACAAGGAGGTTAATTTTATGTGGGTGAGAAGATGAGAAATTTGCTCTCGGCCATTTGGCTTGGGATGAAAAGAGAGAAAGACTGAAAGAGAGAGGTATTTGGTTTTGGACTGTGAGAGAGAGCTATAGGCCAAATCAGCTGACAAAGGCCAACTGCAATATTTGTCCCGATCCACAAGAACTCTTGGCCAATTCACATGTTCGATTGGGGCCGAACACAGTCAAAATTTTTGTTCTGACGCGGAGATAAATATGGTAAAATTTGGGTCGTCCAATGTTAGCTCCAAACTTTGAATTTGCGAGTGATTGGCCAAAATTGGGTGTCAACCCACATTAAAGACCTCGCCTAGAAAAAGACCTTGCGCCTGTCTGTCTGGATAACAAATAGTAGAAATTTTATATTCATCTCAAAGTTAATTGGCGATGAGTGGAGAGATCTAAATGTTATTAAGTGATCGTTCATTTTACTCTTAAGTAATGTGTGATTCATTTCCTTAACATCCCCTTACGTGCAGCCGCGTTTGAAGTCTGTCATGTGTGACCTTTTTTTTGGTCCCATAATCGTGCAGTCTTTTCGCTGGTCTGTCATCGCCGAATGTGAATTTTAAATTTTTATAAAATATGAGATGAAACGGACCCGCTCTAATATCTCAAAGGCAATGAATGAAGAGGTACATCACAAAAGTTTAATACTCCACTACTATGGGATCCAATAGATTCCACGAAAATCGAAATCCAATTTGAGGCCAAGTCGGTCGTCGTAACTTGCGTCAATCTAGATACCTACCGGCGATCCTCACATTTCGCCGCCGCCGTCCCCTGCTCTCTGGTACGTCGGTCGGTCGGCCCATTAATCCTATTATTTTCTACTCGACATTTCTTGGAATCGACCTGTATAATCTACTTTTCGTGGCTTATGTGTTTTACTCCTTGGTTCGCTGCTAATTCTTTTACCAGGTACGCAACTACTACTTCACAATGACTGATTCTGTGATTCTAAAATTCGGAATGCATACTAATACGGCGATGGCCTCCGTCCGTAACCATTCTGCTGAGAGCACGCCTATTTCCAATGTCTTATGCCAAGACTACTTTATTTTTCCGGGTGAAACTGCCCTTGGGGATGGATTCCGGGCCTTTCTGTATTTTCTTGGTCTAGCTTATTGTTTCATCGGATTATCAGCTATAACTGCGCGGTTCTTCCGGTCTATGGAAGCTGTTGTTAAGCATAGCCGGACTGTGGTGGAGATAGATCCTTTGACAAATAGTGAGGTTGTTAGACAAGAAAAGGTGTGGAATTACACAATTGCCGACATCACTCTGTTGGCGTTTGGGACTAGCTTCCCCCAAATCTCTTTGGCTACCATTGACGCCATACGAAACATTGGGAACTTGTATGCTGGAGGTTTGTTATTTCATTCTTGCTCTCACTTTATTGATTTGATATTCAAGCATAGAGATGAATTTTGGTTATCTGCAAGGTGCAAGATTGGAAAAAGGTGCTTATGTTGTTGGACAGTTGGACTACTTGTGATTGCATTGTCCTTGCGTTTATTCTATGCCAGCTGACTTTTCTATGGTCCTCAAAGTTAAATAGCAGTAGTGTAATGATGATATTAATCTGTCCAATTGTTTTTGTTACTTCACTTTTAATATTGAAGCATAGTTAATGAAGATGATTAAACCACTTACTGTCTTGTATTGATGCAAATCTACTTGTCTACATGGCATGGTCATGTAATGATGTTAGCTAATCCAGCTGAATTTCTGTACATCACTACATGGTCGTCTGATTGTTCAGATGTCTTAGTGTAGCAATCCGTGACTGTTTACTCATTACATAATTCAAAGTGGATTTGAGTACATCTGTGCTTCTTATGAAAGATATGACTGCAAGATGTCAACCAAGGTTTTAAATTTGTTATTGGTACATTCGAGTACCAGACCTATGTAACATGGATCTTTTTCGTGAGAAAACAATGGTTGGAGTACACAATCTTGCGATAGAGAGTTAACACGTGTGTTGCAAGTTAACTCTTGAATTTAAGTTTTATCGCTGAGTGTAGTTATTAGCATATCTTATTCAGAAGAAGACTATGGTTGATTCACATACTGTTATGCTTTCCGGAAACTAGAATAGTAGGGCAAATTTGTGTTAACTCACAATTGTGAAAGTAGTCTAACAATTTATTTGCGGAGAATTTCTAGGAAAAAAAAAGCTGTTAAGGTCTTAAGTGCATTGAAGAAAGGTGGAAAAACTTCCAGCGACACCCTCAATAAACAAGGAAGCAGCCCTGCTAGGCTACTTAGGTTTGTATGAATTATGTAGGAACACAAGGTTATGTAACTGATTGAGCCGTAAACGTAACCCCGGTTGCATATTTATGTGATTTCAAAGATAAGCGAAAGAGCTTCCACACACACACCCTAATTGCACACTCATACCCAAGCAGCCTACATTTGCTTGTTCACACATAAGTAAAAACAGAAGGTTCCATATTACCTGTTATGTTTTCAAGTTTTGGTTAATAATGTGAACGTAATCTTCTTTCTGTCTGCATGTTTTGGTGATTGCTCAGTGAGTAGTTGTGTCTTGATGCTTTGCTTTCAGTTAGCACGACTATTTTTATGTAAATTGATCGTTCTGAAATTAATACTTGGTTGCTAACTTGATTACTTCTGGGAACATTTGCATGCTACTTTTATGTTTTGCTTACAATCTACATGCAACTAGTTAAAGAGCTTACCTTTAGGTATTAAGTTTACGTGTATTTCCAGATATTAAAATCCACTTGATTAGCAGGTTTGGGTCCTGGAACACTTGTGGGTTCTGCTGCATTCGACCTATTTCCCATCCATGCTGTTTGTGTGGTGGTACCAAAAGCTGGAGAGTTGAAAAAGATATCGGATTTAGGAGTATGGCTAGTGGAGCTTTTTTGGTCCTTTTGGGCTTACATATGGTTGTACATTATCATAGAGGTGATATTTCATATCTGTTCTCCCGAGTAAGCCATCTTAGTTTCAGCCACTGTTTGTTTTTATTCTAGCATATTGTAGAACATTCCAGGTGCTCGACACTATATTTCGATTCAGTAACAACATGGTGCTTGACACTACATGTCCATTCAATAACCACCATATCACGACTCATGATAGAAATCAAGTCCCGACTTTGGGAGCTCTCCTTGGAAGAAAATATGGATAATGGAGTGCACTCCCATTGAGAGAACTGATGGACACAAATAACCAAAGGTTTCTGACTTTCTGTGAAGTGAGCTAACTCGTCGCTATATACATTTTCCAGCTCTACGATCTCGAAATGATCTTGCTAATGTCTTCCTTTAAACACTTCTTAAATCATTACCAGAAGTCAATATTTAGTTTCCCGTGTAGATTTTTCTCTGCATTCAACATATATGTGTATAGTATAACTGCAAATGGTTTTATCTTCTACAAATGTTGCATGAACTACCTAATAGAAACAAGTTAATCAGTTCTTTAATGGACTCATCTGCTATTGATATTTTCATTCCCTTGCACTCGCCATTTAAAGCCCAAAAATTTTGAACACAAAATGAGGACACCCTAATTTTTCTTACTGTAGCTGCTCTATCAACAAGTTAGGAATGAAAAGGTTATCCTTGTTTTGCAGGTGTGGACTCCAAACATTGTTACCTTGTGGGAAGCCTTATTGACAGTGCTCCAGTTTGGGTTACTGCTGATGCATGCTTATGCTCAGGACAAGCGTTGGCCCTATTTGTCTCTTCCTATGTATGATTTAAGTTGCTTGTGTTTATTTTTTTGCTTACGTGTGCATTGCATGCATATTTGTTCATGCATCACTGGCTAAGATTCTTGGTAAAAGAATTGATGTGCAATTTTTATTCCGTTTTGCATTCAGTGCAAGAACTGAGAGGCCGGAGGACTGGGTGCCAGAAGAGGTTGCTTCATGCAAACATGATAACAGTGTCTCCGATGAACACTCTGATGATATACTAGAAGTTGCTGATGATGAACGGAAAGCCATTGTTGATATTTTCTCTATTCATTCAAGAGAAGGTAAACAGTTATTGATAGCTGTCTATTTGTATACACTGTTTATCTCTGGAGGAAAAAGGGTTTGGAAACTGGAGGTGCGGAAAGTCAACTCCTTACCAGACTCCAGTAGAAGAGCCAGGGAAGGAGGGAAAAATCGTACCTTTTCTTATCAGACAGACACTAAAGTTCCAAAACCTACTGCGCTATAGCTTCACAAAAGGTTTTCCACCGAGCTATCAAAACCCCAGAAATCGCTCCATTTGGTTTGCACATGGCAGAAGTATCGATAAATTTTTTTTTATACCTTTGGTACGATTTGGATGAAGTCCTAGGAATGTTGAAAAACTCAGAACAATCTCTAAGCTATGTCCAAAGTTAATATATGCTATTTTATGCTTCATTAAGCTGTGAAAAACATGAAATGGAGTCAAGATAAGGTTGAAAACCAGATTCATGTTTATAGTGGCCAGTGGGTACAAGATGATTGAGAGGAAGCATAAAAAAAAAATGTCGTGAGTTTGGTTCTAATGTGACACGCTCAGCTCTGTTTGCTGTATGGCTCTTGTTTTTCATGCTAAAGTCAAATCTAAATAGCCCTTCTCAAAGTATAACTTGCAGGACCTGTGTATCAGAGCGTGCCTGGTAATGATCTAGCTGAAGTCCCTGATGAACCTTTGAACAGAAAGATTGATGTCGTACAATCCCACTTGCTCTTAATTTGGAAGCAGCAATTTGTTGATGCGTTCACGGTACTGTATTGCATACCTTAGTTTTTGAAGTCTTCATTGAAAGCCTATAAACTGGAATTAGATGTCTCATCTTCACTTGGACGTTTTGGTTGCTCTATTTGCCTAGATTATATTGATAAACACTGCCTGCCATATATGATAAATTGATAGTAGTGAGAGGAAGACATGAATGTTTAGATTAAGTAAAAGAGAATCCCACAGGGTTGCAAATCAGGGGCAACTCTATGTGAGCTCTTGTTCCAAAAAAAAAAAAAAAACCCTCTTATGTGAGCAAATGCATCATTAACACGCTTTTGTTTATTCACCTTATCATGGAACAAAGTTTGTAGATGACTCGCCAAACTTCACTGGGTATTGTACTATACTACTATTCTATTCTAGCTGTTGAAAGTAGTCATAATTTCATATTTCTTTTAACAGGTGGATAGCACAGAAGGGAGAAAATTGAACAGTATCTACCTGAGGCTTGCGAGAATTTTCTGGCAGACACTCCTTGCACCATGGAGAATTTTGTTTGCCTTTGTACCTCCACATCAAATAGCTCATGGCTGGATTGCCTTCATTTGCTCTCTAATTTTCATCAGTGGGATAGCATACATTGTTACCCAACTCACAGACCTAATTACGTGTGTCACAGGTTGCTCCGAAATGGAGATAAATCCCCCAAGCTTTCTTTGTTCACCATGAATATTACTTCCATCATGTAGCTATCGCACTTAAGTGCTTCATTTGCAATTTTTTCCCGGGTTTTTCAGGAATAAATGCCTACGTGATAGCATTTACTGCATTGGCGAGTGGAACCTCGTGGCCAGATTTAGTGGCAAGCAAGATTGCTGCTGAACGGCAGACAACAGCAGACTCTGCTATAGCAAACATCACTTGCAGGTTCATTTTTTTACTTCCATTACAGTTATCCTTGCTACACTGGTAAAAACTTAGGCCCACTTTGAAATTCACTTCTTGTAGTCATTGGAGCGTGGTGTTCATCTTAAAATCTCATTAAGTGACATTTATATTGAACCCAAAGTTGTTTTCATACTGAACCCATTTCCAGCAGTCACTAGCTTGAGTATCATCATCTACTGTCCTGGAAGGGTGTGTTGCAGGGTTCAAGTCCCAGCAAACTCGAAACAAAAGGTTAAGGTGCAAGTCTAAGGATTGAATGCTATTTTCACAGTCGGACTAACAAATGTCGTTATTTAGAAGTAGAGGGGGAGCTTTTTCCCCTTTTTCAGATCCGTCTTAAGTGAGGAAATACTCCTGGTTTGTTTTTTGAATAGCAAAGAAGGATAAATTCATTAATCAGAGTAAAATTACAATGATTAAAAACATAGAAAGTACAAAACATCATAACGAATGAAATGCATCACAATCGACACCCAACCCGCCCGGAAATGACATGCCGCTAACTACCCCAAGAGCAGACCACATTAAACGAATCAAAACAGCAGTAAATACTCCTAGTTAAGAACTTTGAATTGATATTGTTGCCTCATTTCTCCTTTTGTAGCAATTCGGTGAACATTTATGTGGGCATAGGCATTCCATGGCTCATTGACACAGCATACAACTACATAGCCTATAAGGAACCGTTGAGGATCAAGAATGCCGAGGGGCTCAGCTTCTGTTTGCTTGTTTTCTTTGCTACTTCTGCCGGCTGCATTGTTGTTCTTGTATTTAGGCGAATAACATTGGGTGCTGAGCTTGGAGGGCCAAGGCTATGGGCCTGGGTAACTTTTGTGTACTTCATGTTGCTTTGGATGATTTTCGTTGTGCTGTCCTCACTTAAAGTTTCAGGCATCATCTGAGGAGTTCAATTTTCCCCTGAAATATTATTTGTTTCACTTCCCCTACTTTTCATTGATAGTGCTTTGTTGTAAAGCTTTCTAGGATTCAAATATAAAATCCATACAAGGGTTTGGTCATCCATTGTGATAGAATTAGTAAATGAATAGAAAAAGAGAACGTTGACTGGTTTCATGGTATTCAAGTACATGTATTGCTAGACCAAGCTTCTTTAATAGTGCAAGTAGTATTACAATGGTCCTTGTCCATGTTCTTGCTTCTCAAATATCTTTAATTTACTTGTGGGTATTGTATTGTGTTCCAACTTCAAAAAAAGAAGGTTTTGGAAAAAGGAAGGTAATTTCAAGCCCAAAAATCATATGTTTATGCAAATAATTTTCCTACCAATATGGATCTTATTTGATAGATTTCATTGAGATCTTTTATACGGTGCAAGAAAAATCAAAAAATTATTTTTCATTTTCATTATATTTGAGTTTGAAAATTGAAGAAAAAGAACTTTTTAAAAAGGAAGGGTAGTTGGAACACCACCTGAGTCGTTATGTATCCTATCCCTTTTCATCTCTTATATAAACCTTGAAGCACTTGTTATGCAACAAGATCGCGAACCCCACACACACACACACACACACACACGCACACAACGAATTGGAGCAATCACAGAGAAACACACAAGAATTTTACGTGGTTCTTCAAAATGGGGTACATCCACGAGGGCCACTGATTTCACTATATGCAGTAGGATTACAATCACTCAACTCACACAGATTGTACAAGGCAAGAAAAGTAAGTTGAGCAACGGCTGGGAGATGATAAGGCACACTAGCAAAGGCTGTTCTTTAATGCTCCTGAAACCTCAACTGCAGCTTCTTCTGTGTGATTGGTGTATGTGTGAGTTTATGGGAAAACTTGGGGGACAATTGGATCCTACTAGTTTGGAAATATTCAGTGTATTCAATCTCCTTCATTATCATTCTTAATCGCTTCCATCGGTTTCCTTAAGTGATCATCAATTTATATTTTCGGGATCCAATATATATTGTTATGTACATATAATTTAATATGTTCTACAAACTCCCTTTGTCCCCATTTGTTGGTCTCAGCTAACACTTTTTGTTGTCTTAAAAAGATTGTCCCTCTTCAACAGTAAATGGGCACTATTAAATAATTTTTTGCTTTTGCCTGCCCTTTTATAAATGAGAAGTACTAACAAAGTAAGAAAATAGAATGATTGGAGAGTAAAAATGAAAAATAAGATGATAAGAGATGCAATGATTGTGTCCTCTTATTAAGTTGGAATCTCTTAAAGAGGCCAACAAATGGGGATGAAGAAAATAATAATGTTTGGTTTGTAGTTTTTGAGATAAAAAAGTTCTATAGGTTTGTGTATTTTTTTTTGTCTTTAGTAAATTTTTTTAACATTTTAACAAACTCTTTTACTTTTTGAATAGAGATATATTATGTACATGCAAAAAAGTAAAAAATAAGTAAACAATTAGACAAAAAATTACTAAAGACGAGAAAAAACACAGATGAGATGATGAAATAGTCAAATTTTGGAGAAATTATTTCTGAGAGGAGAACCAAACAAAATTGTTGGTCCCACAAAACTTGAATATTTATATGCTAACTAAATGTAGTGAGTCTCAGTATTTGTTATACTCATTTCTAAATTTGTTGATGCGGATCCCACATAGCCTGTCTCATCTGACGATGAAAAGAGGCAAAACAATATTATGGGTCCCACAAAGATTGAATATTTATATCCTAGCTTAATGCGGTGGGTCCTATTTGATGGTTCGCTCTCTCGAAAAGATTTAATGATATCTTGGTCGATTTTGGATTCCACAAGCGATGATGGAAAAACGCATTCCTGCTTTTATTTTATAGGGTGTTTACGTTAGTGATTAACTTATGCAGAATAATTTTTTGATTGTCTTTATTCAATTTTTTTTTTTTTTTGCATTTGTTAGTTTTACGGCAAACTTTTATGTGATATGGGTGAGTAAAGATGAGAGAAACCTGAAAAGTAAAAAATTATAATTTTTACACAAGTATTTTGGGAAATATCCAAATAAAAACTCGAAAAGTCAATTTTTGACCTTTTCTTGGATATTTCACAAAACACTTGTGTAAAAGTCATAATTTTTTATTTTTCCGGTTCCTCTCATCCTTACCCACCCGTATCACATAAAAATTTGGCGTAAAACTAACAAATGTAATTTTTTTTGAATAAAGACAAAATCAAAAAATTGTGGTGAATAAATTAGCATGAACAGGGTTAGTATACAGGTTTGGTCGCCGATCAAATGAAAACACAGGGCCAAAGTTAGCAAACGTGAGCTACTTGTACCCAAGACTTGGATGGGAGGTTTGGGCTCACTGCTTTTCTATACTTGTAGCACCCCACTCCCTCTGCTGTTCCTACCCGTTCCCTCTTCCTTCCCGCCCCCGGAGAGCATTGAGCAGTTAGCATTCGAGGAAGATGTCTTTCCGGCTAATGTAAAAGCCTAGAACGCATACCATAACATGGGTCAAACACAAGAGATATGGGTGGAGACGTGGCTGATACTAGAGTGGAATTTAGTGCCTTTTATGTTCACTGTTTTCCTATTTTACACATAACCGAGTTTCAAATTAAGATTCTTGCATGAGCCATGTAAAGGTTGAGAAAGCGTTTAGATCGTATGCACTCCCAGCTATTGGCTTTACCACAATTGAAGCTGCTAAAAAGGGAAAAAGGCATTAAACAAATCGCCACAATACATAAGACCATAACAAAGCAATGGAAAGCAGAACCACACGGATCTGTTATTCACGAGGAGATAAATTAACATCCGAAATGTTTTAAGGGGCAAAGCGACCATAACGACCTTCTCAAGAACACCAAAGCATCCTTCCATGTGCAACAAATTATTTGACAGTGATGCAGCTCACTTTTTAAGAAAGAACCGTAATCCAAAACCTAAATGGCTACAGGCTGAAATATCATTAGCAAACGGAATACACCCCCACCAAGAGTCTGATTTTTCTTTTCAAGTTTCTGCTTAAGCAGTGGCACCTGCATAAGCCGTGACTGGAGTGGTACTCTGTTGTCTACCTGCGCTGTATTTCTTGGTGATGAATCTGCAAAAGCCAACACAAGAATCACTAGCACCAGCAGTTTCACTAAAGAAGACTTACATTCTGGAGCGGAAGTGTTCAATTGGAATTTTTTTATACAAAATTAAAAAAATCACTAGCCAATAAATAATTGGAGCAGGAATAGGCAAGGTTCATACGGTGATACAGATTATGGGGAAAATCTTAGTTATATTGGCGTATGAGTTAAGAATGGTATGTGGAGATACCTGAAGAAATCCCTCCATAACAACTCATACATCAACCAGTGCATCCCAGTATCAGAAGGCCCACTGCCACCATCTTTCTGGTTTGAGGCAGCAGAAATTGTCCTGCCAATGACACGAATCAGCTGAATCTCAGAAAATGTTGGACAATCTTGTTAACAAGTACATATTTTCTCAACCTGTAGACCTGAGCACATTAAACTAAGCCCTACCTGGAAACGGATTTCTTCAAATCATCAAACATTGAGCGGGGGGAGAGGCATCCCATAGAGAGCCATGGAGAGATTTTGCAGGAAAAGTTTGCACCATAAATGCTGTCATTGTTGCCATTCTTGGTTCCATTGTTTGGTTGCGCTCGGCATTCAGCCGCGAATTTTGTAAGCCTCTGCAATGCTTCAGTTTCTCCTCCCACCAGAAAAGCATTGGCAGCCGGCTTGCCATCCTACATGAGGACAATGACGACACTGTCACTTTTTAGAAGCAGAACAAAGATGTCTGTTAGTTTTACTCAGGTTTACCAATGACTGTTGAAATATTGGTCACATAATAGGTTAGAAAGAAATTGGGGTAAACTCTGCAGGCAGCATTGAAATGGGTGACTCACTGCAAGAGATCTGTTAGAACTTTGTAGACCAGTTGACAATAGGTAGAGCAGCCTCTAGATTACACAGACCATCAAGCTTGGGTGGCTTAGAGATGCCATGTGGGACAAGTCCAAAGTTCCAAACAAGATCAATTCAAAGGAATGCTACAATGTCTAGGACTCATGACATCTTCAACAATTCTTACAGCATCTCAACCATTAGTATTGAGCATTACTGGAAAAGGATGGAAATAATTACTAACCCACCCAAGATAAACACCGAATATGGCGAAACGACTATGCACTATTACATCCTTGATCGATAAAGTGTGCTTCTGACAAAAGCGGCATGACTAGCGGATTCACGAAATCTAAACACAATCTTTCATTCATCAAGCAGATTCACAGCCATCGAGAAGGAAACTCGTGGATGACATCGAAAGGATACACAGCCCACATAGATGGGAGATCACTGAAAGCACTAATGCTAAAGAGGTACCTATGGGCTACAGCTACAAGCAGCATAAATGGACATCAAAAGACTGGCAATTGGAAGAAACTACACTGAACGAACCATACTACCGCAACATAAAGACACCTTATAGGCTTATACCATGTTTTTTCT
Source organism: Rhododendron ovatum (assembly GCA_019656835.1). Taxonomy (NCBI): domain Eukaryota; kingdom Viridiplantae; phylum Streptophyta; class Magnoliopsida; order Ericales; family Ericaceae; genus Rhododendron; species Rhododendron ovatum. Next base: position 1,418,686 of record CM033792.1, on the reverse strand, counting down.
CAGTCAAGGGCAGCATAGTAATTCCATTTTCTATCAATATCGTCCAAGTAAAGCAACAAAGGCTTGGAATTAGGCAATGATGGCAAATCATGAGCATAATTCAACTCGAAGAAAAATAATGAAGGCAAAGAAAGCGGTAAGAATGAAATAGAATGACGTAATTAGAGCATCCTCAATGTAATAATAAAAACCAAAAGGTTGCTAAAGTTAGCAATGTGTGCTCAAAAAAGTGCTCACATTGTAATAATCAAACTTAGCAACCTCTTAACCAATAATCAAATTTGGGCATTTCGATAATCAAAACTAGCAACCTTTTGCCAATAACCCAATTTATTGTATCCCACAGCTTCTCAATCAAGTACAAGTGTACAACCATCATGGGAAAGTGAAACTCACTCTCCATAAAGCAAATGCTTTATTGGTAGGTAAAACTCACTCTCTACTTTGGCAAGTGGTTGTGCATTTAACAATATTGATCACTTTATGGATAACAAATGCTCTTCACTTTCACTTATCTTACTAGAATGACATTTAACGCAGACCATTAGATTGAGAAGAAAAAAACTTACTATTAGATTTGAATTTTCGCCAACTCATTTTGATTATGGGCAAAAAATAAACAATATGGGACATGACATTACTAACTTTAACAACCTCTAAATGGATAATCAAAATCTGATGTGGCAAGTCTTGATTATTCACTTTTGATCTATGTAACACGGACACGGATATGGACACGGAACACAACAATTCTAAAAAAATGGGGATACAGACACGGCGAGGGACATGCTATGTGTATAAATAAATAAAAAATAAATATATGTACATATATAAAAAAAATTATGAACCATTGTATATGAATAATTTCACAAATTGTATAAAAAAATTTCAAAGGCATAATTACAGTTTAACCCAAATGTTTTAAATAATTTTATATTAACCCCAAAAATTTTAAAAATATTACATTTTGACCCCTAGCCATGTCCCCGGCGTGTCCTCAGCCGTGTCCCCTATCAAAAAATAATAATAATTATTGGACACGCCACGTGGCGTGTCCAATACGTGTCCCCGTGTCCAATACGTGAACACGGCGCCCTTTTGGAGTGTCGGTGTTACATAGCTTTTGATTATTACATTGAGGATGCTCTTAGTTTCACTTCAATCATCCTCTTAACAAGTTTCACCACTCACGTATAGAACTTCACGCATATAGATTGTAACTGTATTCTACTAATCAAACCTGTGTCAAACCATTCAACAGTACTCATACTGCAAACACACTTTGAATGTTGGAAAAAAAGGAAAGATGAAAACAATTACTGTACTTAGAAGCTTAAACTTCAAACAGATACAAAACCTCTCATGTCAGGTCACATGATCTGTCACAAACACAAACACAAACACATTCGCAGTGCCACCCAGCCACTGAGCTACATAAATGTTAATCACTTGCCTGATTTTCCCGTACAATACCAACAGCTTAAAGGCAACATACTAGAAGTGCTCGTACAGAACCAACAAGAAACAAAATACAAGAACACAGAAATATCTGAAACTATGACTAGTTTTCTTTGTAATTTAAAGGTATGCCTTCCTGGTTTTTCTCTGACATGATGTGTTCTTTCAAAAAAGTTTGGATTACCACAAACAAGTAAACAAGACAAATAACGCAGTAAAGAATAAGGGACGGCATAACTCAAAAGACTATTTTTGCATTACTTGAATACTAGTGCTATGGTTTCCGAATGAAGGAAGCAAGGTAATAAGCACAACAATTGAATTGGGTCTCTAGGCATGCCCGTTCTGGTGCTTCCCACTTTGACTTGGGTGTATGGTTTCACGGCATAAGTTCCCTTGATTTTCCTGATCCTTGGAGGTATAAGGGGGTTGCTATTCAGTGGCAGAACATATTGCGAGCAGCTACTTGGTCTATATATTTCCAAAGTTTAAGTCTATCTCACATCCTCCCCTCTCATACCCCATCGATTAGGATTACATGGATACCGAGGACATAAAAAAACTGAACCAAACAAAGCACATACCTGACCAAATGTAGCACTTGGGTTGAGACCCAAATCAACCAACGACGGAATCTCCCCAACTTCAATATCCCCCATAGACGGCAACCCCTTCAACTGATCCAACGCCTCGATAGTTTTCCTAATCTCTAACCCCTGCACTTTCTGCTTGAACCCACCATAATTCGTTGGCATTTCCTCCAACTTAAACGGCAAATCATCCATATGGTACAAAGTACTCCCCCAAAAGTACTTCACCTCAACTCCCTCATCCTTCAACGCCTCCTCAATCTTCTCCTCAGCCTTAACCTCCTCATGTGACACCTCTCTATGCGCAAACACCGCATCCGCCCCGGTTTCTTTAACCAACTCAACCAATACACTCTCAGGCTTCCCAATCCTAACAATTAGGTCAGACCCACGTTCTCTAAGGTTCTTCCTAAGGTCCGAAACGGATTCAATCAAGAACGTGGCCCGGTAGGGTCCGGTCTTATCGAACCCGGTTGAGGACTTCCCGTAATCCCTCGGGTCGAAGCAGTAGACGGGCAGGACGGACCCGGATTCGTTGTTGGCGGAGTTTAGGGTTTCGTTGTCGTGAACACGGAGGTCGTTTCGGAACCATACGATGGAGCATCGACGAATGCCGGCGGGGTTGGTGGGGTCGGATGGGCGGCGGGGGTTTAGAGAGAGAGGGGCTTGGAGAGGGTTGGATGAGATGGTGGATTTGTGGGAGGGTTTCGGAGGGGAGAAGGTGGAGGAGAGAGAGAGGGAGGAGAGAGAGGAGATTTGGGTGGGGATTTTGACACTTTTGGGGTTAATGAAAAGAAGGGAGGTGATTTTGGGAGGGATGAGGAAGCTTGGTGTGGGTAGGAGGAGGGTTGGGGAGAGAGAGAGGGAGAGTGAAGCCGTTGGGAGAGGGTTGAAGGGTAAGATGGGAAGAAGCTCGGTTTGGTCATCTGATGGTGTTTGGGGTTCTGGTTTTTCCAGGGTTTGGTTCTTGGAGTCCATTTTCAGGTTGAAGATAAGCTCGTGTATCTTCTCCTCCTCTGCTTCTCTCTCTCTCTCTCTCTCTCTCTCTCTCTCTCTCTAACTTGCTCTGTTTATGTTGTGAAGGTGAAGGTGAGTTTGGTGGCAAATGCAAGGGGATATGAAGCCGTTGTCTGTATTACTTCTGATGGCCCACTTTTCCTCTTCCACCAAACTTTTTTTCCCACTAACCTTCAAACTCAATAACAAGGAAAAATATTACTAGTATTTGCTCCTCAGCACCGCCACGTGAAAGACGTCTACCACCGCAATTCATGCGAAGCTCAGGACTAAAAGACCAATGTGTTCACTTCACAACTCTACTAAAAAAATACAGTAATTCTCAACTAAATTATTACTCTAATTTCTCTCTCTAACTTTTTAATCATTATTCTCATTTTTCACTCTATCTCTCTTCACTTTTTTTCTCTCTCTCCAATCATTATTTTCATTTCTCTCTCCATTTATTACCTAAAAATACTATTCAAATCACAAACCAAACAAAACATAAATGTATAGACCCACATTAAAGTGTGATGGTAGATTTCTCTATAGCATTACATGACAATGTTCTAGAAGCACTTAATAATCACTCCAATCATAGTCTCAATTTAATAATAGAGGCGGTGATTGTTCGGAATTTTAGTTTAGTTTGGGTTGCAAGTAGAGTTGAGTGCAATTGGTGCCTCTCTTATACTTCCATGCATATGAATAGTGTTCGATTCCCGTAAACACTCATCCCCTCTCCAAATTCCCTCGGAAAAAAATAAGTTGTTTAGTTTGGGTTGGTAGAACAGGAGTAGGCAGATTGCCTGGACTTTGATCATACAAAACCAAGAATTAGTTAATTAAATCGTCAACAAAAATTCTAAATAATGAAAGAGGTTAGTTAGAAGCTTCTTTCTGTTGTCTGGGCTTAAGTTTGTTTAATTAGAGAACAACTAATTCTCCCGGTTTACCTTCCATGCAATTGGGCATTTTCAAACAAAATCACAGGGAAATATCGATCAGATTTTTCCAGGGATTCCATGAAGAGACGCATTGTCAAGGCAAAACCATCTCTCCGTCTCCCCCTGGCTCATGAAATTTTAGCTGTACCATTTTCTCTTTTTATCGAACAGGTTAGTTAGCACATTAATACTTTATGTCATCAGCACATTGCCCAGAACTGAATCAATGTGATTAAACATCTGTTTTCCAGAATATAGTCAAGTCGTATTGAAAATTATATCCCAATGTCCTTGAATCATAAAGCAACATCTTAGAGTAGTTGAGATGCTCCATCTGGTGACCCCAGTAATGGGAATTAGAGCAACCTGAACTCATCAGCGTGGCAGAGGCTTCATCCACACCGCTTCCAAACAAGGCGGCACAAACACAAAAGATAAAACATCTTTAAAATGAACTCTTTGAAAAAAATGCAAAGATAATAACTGGGACACACCAATTAAATGCCATTAAAGAAACCCAACAACCCTATGATATGAACACGAGCCGACCTTAAAATGTTCGAGCCGATCCAGATCCATTTACTAAACAAGCCGAGCCTACACAAACGTGTCGTGCTGAGCTTTAGAGTGTTGAGCTCTACATGAGCCCAGAACTCAAACTCAAGCTCGAGCTCAGCTCGATTACTAAACGAGCCAAACCAAACCCTTAGCGAGCCAAGCCTCAAGCTGCTCGGTTGTTTGCAGCCCTGCTCACAATTCAATCAGTTAACAAGAAGCACCACCTAACTGCCAAGGGATAGTCAACAAACAAGAAGCAGATATTGACAAGGTGGCACCTAAATTGGAGTACCACCAAACTGCCATAGAGATAACAGAAAATCAGCAAGCAAAGACTTAAACTCCACCCTCCATGAGTCAACTAAATTTCAGCAGAGAGAATCCGCATCTGAAGTTCTGGACTATCATTTCTTTGACCGATTCTACAGGAGGCCCACCATGACCAGTTGGGTTTTGTCCTGTAAATAAGGCTCACTAGCCCACCCCCAACTAACAATATATGCATCGATTGCACCAACACATGTATCAAAGGACATTATTTCAGGGCAAATATATCCAGACAGACAAGTGTCTGAAGCCGTTTAATGTGTGTGGGTCCCACATATGCAAGTAAAATGAGACATCCCAAATTGGTTCAAAAGCCAGCTGCCTCAGTATTTTGGAAACAAATAAAATGAGCCACGGAGCGGACAATCGTATCAATCAGCCCTACCATGCCTAAAAGGTTCCCATTTTTCTTAATATTTCAGAACCCAGATATCACACTAAGGGGAAAAAGTTGCATCGAAGAAGAGATTTCATGAACCTAGGTTCTTCAGCATTATAGCAAAAGATTTGAGAATGAATTCTATACACCAGATCACAGCTGGGAGTCGCATTAGAAAGAGGACCAGACCATTTGTGTCACACATCAATGCTATGTTCAATCTGGGATATGTGAAGCAAACATCCAAACGGTTTTTACGAGCATCTCTTATTCTTCTAACTCCTCCCAAAAAAGGTAACTAATCTTCTATTTCATTGTCCTTTGGCTTTGCACCATACCCTTTTTCTTTTTCCTCCAAAAATCGAAGATTAAAAAACACTAAAACAGCAAAAGTTTGTAAATTTCCCACCTGAGTTAAAAACAAGAGAGAAAAACATTGTGAATAATCTTTCAATACCTTTTATAGCTTGTTACCTGTGGTGTTTATGAAGGCCCAAGCATCTTCCGTAAACGATTCTAATTCTATTGGGAATTCTGGTCTACTTTCAGCATCTTGTTTCTGACATTTTTATGATCTGTGTACCACGATAACTCCACTTAAAACAATGAGCTGATCGCAGGGGAAAAAACATAATTAGATAGGCTTACTGTAACGAAAAGCAAATATGGTTACAGAGATATACTACCGCTAAGGTACTTGAAAGCTCTTTTACTGCTCCTATCTTGCAGAATTTTCCTAATTTCAACTCCACAAAGCCTCAAAAACAGAACAAAGTTTGCTTATAACATAATGGTCCATAGTTAAAACATCTTAAGCAAAACTTCCATTTTGATTCTTCCATATTCCTTGTATAACAAAACTAAAATGTCTCCACAAAACTGGTTTCATTTAAACTTTAATCCCCTTGGCATTCATGCTTTTTATAGACCTGCCACTACTTTTCTTCTTCTGCTTCTGTCCACTCTTCTTGTGCTGCTCCGTTCTTTCATGGGGATTCACATCTTCAAATTTAATTGGTTTTATGATCACACCGGGTTTCTTAACCACCTGCAACAAATGAAACAACGGATACAATACTTAGAAGTGCTGCTTGGGGATCCACTCTTCCTTTCCCATTCACACGAAGAAAAAAAATGGGCATATAGAAATGGGATGTCATTTCGCCAATAATAAATGCTACACTAAGGAATGCCGTAACCAACATACTTCTGGCCGATTAAGAGCTCCAATGGTCGACATTGGGTGGTATTCAGGTCCAATAGGCATTCTGATGCTCCGTTCAAACACCTCCAGTGATGTATATGGGTAGGGCAACGTCTTTGGATGTAGTTTTTCTGCCTGCCAAATCCAAAAAAATGGAAAGATGAACCCATTGCTCGACTCAACCATAATAAAGTGCTTCTATATAGGATCAGTAGGATACAACATCCTTAATCCAATATGTTTTCCTGAGAATTCGTAACACAACATTTTTTACAACACCTGCAAAATGTCAAAAATGATGACACATTTATCTTATTACTTCCCTATTGACTTTTTGAGTAAAAATTGGCGAATTCTTAACTGCGCTTACTGCTTGTCTGATCCAATGGTCAAGTTTCCTATTTTCCCCCTACTTAGTAACAGGGATAACCATGCAAGAATTTGTTCCCCTTAGGCTTCTACCATGTAATATTCCCGAGTAAAAATTCCATCCTACATGTATTGCACAAATAGAAAATTCAAGATGTGTTGTGAAACCAAATATCAAGATTTCTCACCTTCTTATCCACTTTCTCAGAAATGATCACATGCTTAAGATGCGCGTCCTTCCTCTTCTTAAGAACTTCTTCCCTCTTCTTTTTGGCATTCTCATGCTCTTCCAGCATCCAAGAGGGTAAGCCCTTCTTTTGCTGTATATGAGTCCACTGGCCCCAGCCAGGGAGCAAAATAGGCTTCTCAGGTTCAGGATTTTCTTCATTCAATACCTCCTGCTTATTCTTCTCAAAATCATCTTCCACGTCATCTCCAGCAAAAGCACGCCGTATTAAGTCTTCTTGAGATGGAAGTTCATAAGTAGCCATTGTGCCAGAAGACAAAATTCCATCTACCATCTGCCCCTCTCTATCCGAATCATTTTCATAGCCTATTTCCTTCATGGATGCAATCAGAGAAAGCTGAAGTCATGGAGCTGATCAAACATATTAATGGTACCAATCAACAGCGTCAAAGAGTTATACCTCTAAATCTTGATCATTCAAAGTAGGTTCCAAAACCTTTGAAGAGTTCTTGACATTGACATCTACTTCTTTTCCACTTTTGATCTGCTTATTATCATTTGCCGAAGTTTTTTTCTTCTGTTAATTACATGAACAAGAGTCAGTATGAAAACTATCAATTTTTCTGTTTGAAAAAAAAGGAATAAATGCTGAAAAAAGAAACGAGCCTTCTTCCATGTGTCCGATGTGAAAATAGCCACTTCATATGTTGTCTTGGACCCAGGGTCTTTGACAATATCGTCAAAATTCTACAAACAGCAACAATAATATTCTTGTCACACTCCAGAGGGAGAAAGAAAACAATCAGAGTCAAGGTTAACAAACCAATAATCCGATCACCTTAAACACAGGATCGTGTCCGATCTCAGACTCTTCACGAAGTAAATCAGGATCAACATTAACACCCTTTTGAAAATTACTACTGCCATCTTGTCCAGCATCAATATCTTCTTTGGCCTCCAAGTTGTCTTCACTATCACTGTTCCCATAATAATTATCTACTTTGACTTTCTTACTTGATTCTTCAACCTTCTTTTTAGGAGCACCAAAAACCCGTCTGCCAGTTGTAGTTCCAGATTTCACCTTTTCTTGTACTGTCTTATCCCCCAACTGCTTCAACGTTGATTCATATTCTTCAAGAGCAAGCTTAGCTTCTTCACCAGCCGCCTCTTTTCTCTTTTTCAACCCACGGACCTGCGCCAATGTACAAGCAGAAAACATCACATGAATGGACGAAAGATAAACAGCTTAATGCCCGGGGAATATCCAAGTATTTATACTTGGCCAAACAAGAAGCATGAGGTAGTATGTTCTTTTCGCACACGGATTCCTTTTCTTATAGACATGAAGAGAACCAAGGGGGGACAAGTACAAGCATTGTTTAAGACAACAATTAGGAATACCATGAAAGGCAATGAAAGCACTCCAGATTTAGGCACTTCATCCTCCTCTTCTATTACTTCAAGTGTCTTCTCTTTCGCTTTCTCCAACAATTTTGGTGCATGTCCCTCATCTGATATATCTGAGATATCAATATCATCATCCTCGTCACTGCTGTCATCACTGCTGGTGCTTTCCTTCATTGAGTTCATTTTTCTAGTCAAGAGAGCATGTTGATGGAGCTGCTCTGAAATAGCAGCCCGGGTTCCTTCATCTTGGATATCCAATCCACGCCTCAAAATCCGCTTTGCCCATTTGGAGCTATTTTTGTGCTTCTGTGTCATGCGCTCCTGTACAAATATCATAAGGAAAAATGGACAAACATTGAGCAGCTAGTCTTTTAACTAATAGAAAAAATAACAAATTATTCACACTGGTCCGAAACAATGTCAACATAACTGGCAATAAGTACCTCAGCCCGTTCGTACTCTTGCTTCATGGCAAGATCTTTAGCGGCTTCTGGGTTCATTTCCATTTCAGCAGCTACAGCTTTCAATCTATCCTTCTTCAATACACGATGAAATGTTTTGGACTTGATCTTCTTTATGCGTTTGGCCTTCAATTCGTGACGGAAAAGAAGGCTACGCATTTTAGCAAGATGGTCCTTGCGGTCCTTCACATCTTCAACAGATATCTGCCGATCATCACATGCAATGGTGTCATGAAAGAAGTGCCAAAATTAAAAACAGAAAAAACATGTGCACGATCTAGAAAGATCTCTGATAAATTTAGGGACCCAAAGCAAAACAGTGTATCTGATGAATCTGCCCGCAGAAGTTTTCCCTTCATATCTACAGGTTCTTATTAACCTAATAATTCATCTAAATAGAACTTAGCAATGCAGGTCTCCAAAGCAAGTTTGCGGAGTTCAGAAGGATTTCCTTTCTTATTATGTGTGCAGATTTTAGTTGATTGTATAGACCTTTATCAGATCAAGAATTTCTGAAGATAGCAAGGAGAAAAGTCTTTTTGTACTAGGTAAATACAAGAGATAAGAAGTGAGAGGCAGCTGACCCCAACCTCTGTAATTCAGGGGTATCAAAACCAAGACAAGAAGGTATCAACAGAGGCACGTTGTCACACAATGATAGGAAAGAGGAACAACTCCCAAAACCACCCTACTTAGAGACTCGATTTCAAAATAAAAGAAATGTACAAGGCTTTTCAAACTCAACAAGTGTGTCATGTGAGTGGTAATGACACCAGTCTGGGAAGGAAATGCTCTAGGAAATCAGGTGTGGAACCAGGTATGGTCAACTACAATTCTCGAACTCCTTTAACTTCCAAAGTGCTTACCGCATAATAAATTCCAAATTCCAATTTCTGCTGAAAAAGTCTTTGATTAAAAAGTACTTAAACCACCACTCAAGCTATAAAAATTGCACAAACAAGTTCTAGAAATCATGCACCACCGAATCCCTTGCTTGGTCTGTTGTGGCTCCTCTTCCAGTTCGAGCGGGGATTACAACTTATCGGAGAAAGCTGAATGGTCTTAAAACAAAAACTCCACTTTTTGATAGGTATGTAATACAAATACTTACATCCTGAATTTGTCCCTTTACTTCAGGAAATTATAGAATTATCCCAATAAACTTACAAGGATTGATACATCAGCACTTAAAAAAAAAAGACAACTACAACAGATGCTACACCATATTTGTGTGATTAACAAAGGTGTAGAACCTCCATACCTTGTTCAGTTCTAAAAGCCTTGCTCCATCTTTGCTGTGAGCTTCCACAACTCCATTATCATTAACCAAGGAAGCAATTTTCTTCTCAAACTCACTTCTAGGTTCAAATTCAGAAGCTATTGCACCTACAGTGAAATATCCCAGGTTTCTGTCTTCATCAAAATAAAGAGTTGGCGCCTCTCTATTCTTCTTGACCAAAGGCTCCCACTTTGTAATATCCTTCTTTGATTGTTCATAAGCTACTTTCCTCTCCACCTTCTCCCGATCTACTTTTGGAAGAGGTGCTTGAATGGGCATGGATTTCTTCTCCATTCGTTGCATGCTCGCTCTAACTTTGCTGAAGCCAAGCTTTCCATGGAGAGGGTCCAGAAGGTCCTGAATGCTAATGCGGCCATCACCATCAAGAACACTACGACTGGGATTATATTCAGACTCTGGGTATGCCTCGGATATGACAAGATCATTTTTCCTCCTATTACCTGGCAAGTTATAAAAACTTGGGCAGTTAGGTTATTATTGCAATCAGAGCAATAGAAGGGTGACTTTCAGACACCACATAAAACCTACTTGAGACATGTTCAAAGTAGGATTCTAATTGAAGCAGTCATGTGACCATTTTTTTTTCATTTTTCTCATCACGATTCAATGGCAACTCGTACATTGCTCATGATATAATTGCCAAAAACGCACAGAAATGTCCTGCATTGATGGTAACACCGGTGCTGCTCGCAACCTTCCTCAACAAAGGCATAATTAAGTCCAAAAACAAGGTGAACATGAATAAATAACTTCTACACTTGAAGTATAAATATCTCCCAAGGTCTGAACTAGTTTACGTCATTCCAAAAGCAGGTAAGAGTCCTAAGACTTTTTAGCTGTGATGCCTATTGCCTAATCATATGACAACTTAATCAATTAGGACTATTATGAAACACACTCCACACACAAACGAAGGTTCCCGAATACAGGAAATTTTACCTTCAAAAGCCTCAACTGGAAGCCCAGTGATTTGTTGCAACATCCTTGAATGCCTGCCTTCGTCTTCCTCAATCTCATCTCCATTTTGGTCATCCCTACTACCATTGGCATCACTACCATCTTCATCATCATCTGACGCTACATTCTCATCCTACACAAAGAAACACAAGCAAGAACAATATAGACACAGCAAAAGGAAAAGCAATTTATACATGTGGTATTCCGGGATGCAAGAGCAAGATTGTGGGATGATGCAGCTCATAAGTGCCGCAATTTGGTACAGCACAATGATGAAAACAATCTTCTGCAAACAAGTCTTTTCCATCATAATTTCAGATCACATAAGAAAAAGGTAGGGAACACAGCCTGGTTCTACACAACTCTCCCTCCTCCCTCCCTCTTGTGTGTGCGGGTGTGCATGGTGTGCGCGCTCCACATATCAATGGGATAGATGAAACCAGAAATTGTTGTCCGTCTGATATATGCTATCCGTAAACAAATCAACGAGAACTTCAGGGTTATGTCCAGTCACGAACATGACACGAAACAAAAAATCGCAAATGTAATAGAAACTAAACAATACGATCCAGCAAAACAACATAAGCTAAAATAAGGATAAAAAATAAAGACTTGGAAATATGAATTGGTAATCAGTAATTACTCGAGACCAAACAAAACGAAGCAATCAACGAGATTAGAGATAAACACTTTTCATTTGGGTTTTTTTTTCTTTGTCCTTCTCGACGACCAAATAGACAACTGTAGCTCCAAAAACTTCTGGTAGCGTATTCATTGAACTAGATTATAGTTAAACTCAATATTTTCAGAATGCATATGAATGCACACGATTGCATGCATCAACAACACTACAATTACATATGCCATTCCAGCTACCAGCGGGATACCCTCCTCCAGCAATGGGACAATATGGGTATCCTGGGTACCCGCCACCGCCACCACTAGGCACCGGATATCCACCTATGGAACCAGGATATGGGTATCCCCCAGTGCAACAGCAGCAACACCCACCAAGGAGAAACCATTATGCGCAGAGTGCAGGGTTGGTAGGTGCACTCATTGGTGCAATGGTGATAGGAGAGAATTTGGGTAACTGAAGCTGGTGCCTGTGATGCTGGTTTTGATTGCGGATTGTTGGTCTGGCTAGTTTTCTGGTTCTTTATTTCTATTTTTGTTTGTTCAAAATTTCAAGAATGTTGGCATTTTATGAGTTCTTGTGCCGTCTTTTGGGCTAGTAGATTTGATTGAAACAGATACGCTGTGCTTGGTTATTGAATTTGTAAATGTACAGAAGAACGGAAACACAACTTTTTTTTTCATTTTTCAAAAGAAAATTCATGGTTTGTTCTCATATTTCTTTTGTAGCAAAATTGCGAACAGAGGGTTCTCATCACTTATAATAGGGAAGTGAAAGAACACAAAATAAAAATGAAACAAGCTAGCACAAAAACTATAGTTCTGCTCTCTGTTTCGTGGTTCTCCCAGTTTCTTGCACACAGCTATTCTACAGTTTGTTTCAAGCCTTGCACTCTGTTTTTTCACATGTTTCTTGCAAAAGGTTGTACAGATTATAATCACAAGTTGCTGGCACAACTTAAGAAAGAGGCTTTTGTATTGTAATCGGGGTTTTGAAATCGACGTTCAAGCCACCCTCCAAAACTTACATACTTGAATGTGATTTCACTATTGAGAGAGAGAGAGAGAGAGAGAGAGAGAGAGAGAGAGAGAGAGAGAGAGTCAACGCTCTCTGGCACAATTAAATTACGCAGTCGATGATTGAACAACGACCATGAGCAAATTTAGAATGTGGGACTCACTGTGGGAGGAAGCCAGAATCAGAACAGAAGAAACACCTAATATTAGACTCAGGTACTCAAGTGAATAAACAGATTCAAAGAAGGTCAAAATTAAAGCAGGGAGACCAACCTTAAATTGCTCTGGGAGCTCGTACTCGAAATTCTCGACAGGATCGTACCGGCGATTCTTTCCGGATTCTTCCTCGGGAATCGCTTCCTCGTACTCGTACACGTCGTTGGCGTCATCGGAATCGATCTCTTCCTCGTCGTCGCTGTTTCTAGGTTTAGCTTGGTTCATGAGCTCGATCTCCTTCCGCAAGGAATTCGGCAAGTGCGGCCCAGTCCTTTTCCTCCTCTCTCCGCCTTCCTTCTTCTTGTTGTTGTTCTTCTTCTTCTTCGAGTGATCTAGGATTTTGGAATTCGAAAACTTTCTCTTCTTCATGACTTGTCTGTCGTTGTTGTCTCTGGTCTTTCTCTTCGTCTCCGCCATCTCTGTGAAGAAGGAAAGTGGGAACAGGCGGCGATTGAACCTTGCCCTGCGAAGTGGGTGTCGCTTTTTTTTTTTTGAGCGCTATTCAGTTAACGGGTTCAGATCCAGTCCAGTCTTCGAAAGACCAGTTTGGTCCAGTTAACGGCTAAGATTAATTGTACAAAATCCAATGCTTCACATGCTGCCACATCAAGTCTTACTTTTGGCTCTCAAAAAAGGCACGGAACGGAAGTTATGCCCAAAAAAAAAAAAAAAAAAAGCTCTGAAAATGCAAAACTCCACCCAAGTCACGTGTCACCTCACACACGTGCTCGCCGCCTCGATAAATGACCGTAAATCTGACCCTAAATGCAAGTTTTTTTTTTTGAAAATATCAATTTCATTTCATATTAAAACCCGAGAAAGCACATATGAAATCTGGATGAACACCGAAACCTCCAGCTGCAGCCCAATCGCAAGTCCAAACTGCCGGCACAACTCAGACATGCAACGAAACCCAAACGCAGATGAAAACTCCGGCCAAGCAACCCCACCGACGCTAAACTAAAAATTATTATCCCACCACTAACATCCACTGGACCTAGAAAAAACTAGACCAGTACAAGCCAGACTGGAAACCAATCGGAGAACCACCAGCCAAACAGCCAGGAAAAGAAAAGAAAACCTACAAAAAAAAAATTAATAAACCCCTAACTACCGGCCTCACCTTTATTAGCCATACCGAAATGCAAGTTTGATTATTCAGCACATACAAAATTTTTGTTTTAGCCCAGGTTCGTTCGGTTAGTTGGTTGATTTGCTCGATTAGACTATTTATCACAAACCTTTGTCGCTGAACTCTTCCGAAAAGATGTTTCATTTTGAGATTAAAAAATGAAGTACTTTCGGATATAATTTTTGAATTTTTTGGCACCATATTAAAGAGATCATGAAGTATTTTAATTTGGTATAAAAGAACTTAAAAAATGATGATCGAAAGTATTTTATTTTTTAATCCAAAAACTACACAATTTTTCATAGAGAGTGGGCAATTTGGGATGGGAGGAGTATTTTTTATTTTTTTGTTAAATAGCCAACGGTGTTTGGTTAAGTTTGTATTCACCTCAACTAATTTCTCTTCAAAGGCAAGTCATCCAGGTCGAGACAAGAAAATTCACAAAAGATTGCAAATTTTTGTGCAGTCTAACCTCAAGAATCGAACTCTCGTTAGGCAAACTCACCAACTAACCGGACTAACTATGGAGCTAAAATAAAAATTATGTGTTGAATAATCGAACTTGCATTTAAAAATAGCATTTAAAAACATTAAATTTTGCACTAATGAGTCTCAGTATCATATGTAAGCTGACACGTGGCCTGGGTGGAGTTTTGCATTTTGGAGAGTTAACTCTGGCATGACTTCCGTTCCGTACTTCCGTGCCTTTTTTAGAGCAAAAAGTAAGACTTAACGTGGCAGCATGTGGCCCTGCGGGCCTTTTTGTCTGATCCAAAAAAAAAAAACGTGGCAGCATGTGAAGCATTGGATTTTGTACAATTAATCCTAGCCGTTAACTGGACCAAACTGGTCTTTTGAAGATTGGACTGGATTTGAACCCTCAGTTAACGGGACTGTTTGGATGGAGAAGCAGCAGTTATGGTTTTCACCTGGTTTTCAAAATATTAGGGCTGAAGTTGGGCTTAGGGCCTGAAGTGGCCCAAAACATCTTGAACTGAAAAATTTTTTAGTGGGCTTGAGGGCTTTTGACCCAATACCAACTTCGAGTTGGACTTCAACATCGGGTTTGGATCCTTCAAAAAACTCTGTGCTCCTGCTCTTAATCTTCGCACTGCACTCGAGCTCTCAATCCTCCTTCTCGTAGATTCCAGTAGTTTAGGTCGTGTTTCATAAATGCTTTCACGCTCGTGCTCTCGCACTCGCACGCAAATTATGTGATCTACAATGCAAAACTAGTGGATAAACTGTTACATATAATCATCAAAGCGCATCGTCCCCAACTGCAAACAACCATCAGAACGCCAACTAGCCTTGCAGTTGTAGTTAAAGAATAGAAAATTAGTCTTATGTCCATTATGTGAACTTTATAAGCTTATAAGTTCACATATTAATTTTGTAAGGTTTCAAGTCCACTTTAGGATACCTTAGGATTTAGACACTAAAATAAGATTTTAGAGTGCACTATTTTATTATAGAATAGGATACCTTAGGATTTAGACACTTTTATAGGGTTTTAGAGTGCACATATTATAGAGTTTTAATAATTTAGGATTTAAGACATTTTCATAGGATTTAGAATTTTAGGTACTTTTATAAAATACCCTAGGGTTTAGGGTAAATCTACCACCGTTCCACAATAATGGGCCAATGGCACTTGTCACCCTCTTGACCAAGCATGCTTTTAACTTTTAAGCTAGTAGTATTTCATATCAAGCTCGATCACTTCCACCCACCCTTCGCATATTTTTTTATCAGAAAATAGCCTTTTAGATCGCCTAACTGGAAAGAGGACATAAAATTCAACGTTACAAAGGAGAGGATTATGAAACAAAGAAAAAAAGGTAGTTTACAATTTTACTTCAAGTTTACAAAAGAGGAGGGCCTTTTACTAGTTGAAGCCTCCGACCCTGGGCCAGATGGTTTATTCACCATCTCCTCCATCATTGCCCGAATCAGTTCAACTTCATTTGATCCCAAAGCTTCAGTAGGCGCATTCCCTTCGGCAACTGCCAACACCTTGTCCAAGATCTGGCTGCATTTCCTCTCTTTTTCTAACCTAACCAGAGCCTCTGCGTACTTGTCTTTAATCTCTTTCACCGGATCGTTGTTGTAACGCTCATTAGCTGTAGTTTCCGGGACTGAGGTTTCAGTTAAGTAACGATCAATGACGGTGTTGACTGTGGGGTTGCCAAAGACATATGCATTTTGGGCCTCACTGAAGGTGAGAACGGCGCCCTGGACACCACATATTGAACAGAGCGCTTGCATCTTGCTGAAGAGCCCGTCACGGCGCTTGACGAAAGTGACCAATCGCTTGGATTTATCCTCTAATCTTTTGATTTCGATTTTTCTACGGCCCTTGCCTGGATGTCTTGGTTTTTTCCTCTTTAACGACTGCCATTCACACAAAACAAATACAAAATTAATGATGTCAAACATGCACCTACTCCTACTTCCTGAAAGTTCTTACTCTCTCAAGAGCAACCTTAGCTCTCAAGGCCATCTCCAACCCTTACCCACACACAAAAGTTCAAGTAAAAGCTTTATGTGATATGAAGCACCCTACGGCAAAACTCAAGTCCAGGCATAAATTTTGAGTAAACACTTAACCAGTGGAATAATCGGGCAAACATTTGGGTCATCCTTAATTTCAGTATGACTTTGAATAAAACGGTATAAATTAAAGTAAAAAATTGGAGAGGGTTTTAAGAGTTTGTACTCAAATATTGAGTACGAAAAAAAAGAGGTAAGGCTTCGAGATGGTCGTTGCAGTGGGAATACTAGCCTATGCACAACATAACAGATGCTAGATCAAATTTTATGATTTTCCATAACCATAGGACCGCCATACCTGGTTCGGTTCTAAAAGCCCTGCATCATCTTTCTTTTGAGCTTCCACAACTCTATTATCATTAACCAAAGGAGAAGTTTCTTTCTCAAACTCCCTTCTCGTTTCAAATTCAGAAGCTATAGGACTTGCAGTGGATGATCCCAGGAAATGAGTTGGTACCAGATCTTCCCTCTCCTTCTCCCAATCTGCTTTTTGAAGTGGAGCCTTAATGGACATGCACTTCTCCACCGGGTGCATTTTTTTGCTGAAACCAGGCTTCCCATGGAGAGGGCTCTGAAAGCTAATGCCTCCATGGCCATCAAGAACATCACCACTGGGATAATATGCGGACACTGGGTAAGCCTCAGATATGATAACATCATGTTTCCTCTTTCTACCTGGCAAAATAGAATCAAGACCAGCTAGGTTATTTAATGCTACAAAAGCAATAGAAGGATGTGACTTCCAAACACGTAGTAAAGCCTACACGAGCCACATGTCCTCCAGACTAAGATTTTCTGCAATGTGATCAATAATAGACAATCAAACCAGTCACCTCACAGCTAATGGTGACTCCAGAAATTTAAATCATGGTGTCATAATTTTAACAATGGTCTGATGCGTACAATGTCTACATTGAAAGAAGACTAGAAAATACTAGTAAAAGAATGCTAACACCATAAAAGTAGCACCACAAATATGCACTATGTATGCCTGCAATATATGTTAAATATCTCTGAAACTATGTTTTGTATGTATAAATGCATATGGTCTATTCTAAAAAACAAAAATGTGTATTGTCTTGTAAAGGTGCTGGTAAATGCATCCAATAAATTTCTTCTTGCACCAATTTTGTTTTTATGAAGTGCTAAAGTTTTTGATGTACAATATCAGGATCAAACAATCAGTACATAAGTCATGAAGTTGGTATGAATATCTGTTCAAGGGGTTTTTGGCATCCAATTTGGCGGTCCACATGCACATAATTACCATTCACCCAATTGGTTCAAAGCCATTTTAAGTGGGTTCCAAGCCATTTTCACACAATCAAAGGGGTAAAAACTTAAAGGGGTAGTCTAAGAATTTTTCGTCCCATGGGGTCACCTGACCCCACTATCCCCTTAATAGCATCGCCACTGCTAGTCACAGCTGTTCAATCATAACTCATAAGTCTTTACCATAAGAACTCAACAACAATCTAATTAAAAGTACATAGCTTATTTTATAATGGCAAATACCGTACAGGGAGACCGTTGATTGGTATATTGCCCCGGCTTTTCACAAACTTCTTCATCGAAGGCATTAATCAAGTCAAAAGAAAACGAAAAGTAAATATAACCTGTTACCCATATAATAATAATCTCTCTGGAGGTCTGTATTAGATCCTTTAACTAGCTTTCTAGATCCTCTAACTGGCTTTCTAGAGGCAGGTAGGAATCAGTTTAACAGTGATGCCTATTCATGTTGAGCCCTACACTGGTGTGACATTAACAAAATGTATTGCATGACCACATTTCCCCCTACAGGCCGCAAATCATGTACTGTGGCCAAACAAGCCCAAATTTAACTAATTCGAGAAAGTTTGACAACTAATCTTACTGTTGGAAGTCTCATGCGACATCCTTGCATGGCTGCCTTCATCTTCGTCTTCAAACTCATCTCCTTCATTTTCCCTGTTACCATTGGGATCATCATCATCCTCATCACAATGTGATCCGACATTTTCATCCTACAGAAACGGAACACAAGCAAATTTTACAGTTTCACATTAAAAGTGATGAACGGATATGTGGGCATTTCAATAATACGGGATCTTGCACAATGCAGCTCATAAATGCTACATGTGTTAGTCTGTTGCATATAAATAAATAGATTAAAACAGATAAACTGAAAATAATCAACAAGACAACAACCAATCCTTTTGACAAGCATATCTCAATAGGTTAGTGGAGATGCTTTGGGTTTGGAACTTAGCTACACGAAGCGGGAGCGGGGGCGGGGACGGGGGAGCGGATGATCACAGAAGTGTGGGAGCGCTATTGGGAGCGGTTAGGAAAAATTATTAAAATTATAAATATATTTTGAAATTTTATATTGTTAAATGTCAATATAAAAATATTATTCTACCACATAAAATATTACTATTAAAATTATAAGTTTCTAATTATATTTCAACATTTTTATTGTAGCACATGATTACACAATAGAGCTCTTGTGCATATTAAGTAGGCGTAAAAGTTAAGGGCATTAATATGATTCTAGAAGGTTAATATCAGATGTGCTCACTAACAAGATCAAAACAACTTTAAAGGTACCAATTGCAACTTGAATCGTAAGTCTCTCAACCGTTTTTTGAGTGTAAGTTCCCGTATAGGTAAGGAACGAGTTCCCGTCGTCATTGGGACGGGTTTCTTGGAGTTTCCTTCGACGGGAACACGGAAACGCGTTTCTGTCGAAGAAACGTGGGTATAGTTGAAGGTTCCTGCAACTAAGGTTGAAATTCAAGGGCTACGTATGTAAAATACTGATTGGTTGTGACTTAAGAGAAACTAGGTTTCCCAATTAAGAGACAACATTGACGGGTGGGCATGTTCGGCTTTTGCTTCACCAAGACACCCCTTGCGTAGTTTCGTTGTCATCTCCTTACATTATGGCTTATATGTTTTTTATGACTCGACCTCATCCAAACTTACCCCATTGTAGATTGGGAATCAAAATATCAGTCCCTTACTGAATCCATCAACAGAATACGGCATGATATATCTAACCTAAAATCAAGACAACAATCTTGGGTGATGCTTTTCGGTTGTTCTTCGTTGGGCAAAGTTAAGACAACAATCTTTTCAATTAATAAAACAATCTTGCAAACAAAATAACTACTACTACGCAAATAAGTTCGACATGAAATTTTCCTTTTGTTTCTTCTTTATCTATCTAAACCACCAATCATCAGAAGTAAAGAACTACAAAAACAGATCGAGACCAACCTCGAATTGCTCCGAAAACTCCCACTCGGAGTTGTAAATAGGATCAAACCGACGGCTCTTTCTCGATTCTTTACAAATACCGTTGGAGTCATCGGACTCGGTCTCTTCGCTGTCCGAAAGAACAGCAAGGTTCAGATCAAAGTCCCGCAACACGCGAGGGCCAGGACTTCCGCTCCTATTTCCTTCATTGGTCTTGTTTAGGGTTCCCAAATTCGAAAGCGCTCTGTTGTCATTCATGGTTTTTTTGTATTCTCTCTCTCTCTCTCTCTGTCTCATGTCAGAGTTACACTCGTGGGGATTATGTTTATGTCAGGGCTTATGGCGCAAGCGGCAAATTTCCGTTTTCTTGAATTTGTATCAGGTTCGGATTCTTTTAGGGTTATTTCCGTACTTTCACGCCTTTTGGATACTATCAGTTTTAATTTGTTTTTATATTTGATCTATATAGTGATACTTTTGAAATTAAAAACAAGAAGTGTCCAAAATTAAAAATTTTGTTAGAAGGACATGAAAATTAAGTCTTCTCGTTTATATGATGTTTTATGAGTACATTGTACTTTTTCACAGCAATGTTAATTTGATTAGCATGAGGCTATAATGATCCTATTTGAATATTATAGGCTTTTCTTTGCATACGAAAAATAATGTAATAATTATCATGTAATTAAGCCAGATGAATCAAGCATTTGATCGAAAGTCCGTTAGAGTTACAGTAATTGATCGTGCCCAACCATCTAACTTATTTAGTGTATGTTGTCATTGAATTTGTGATAAAACATAAGCGACAACAAACACATTGAAACATTGCGCGCATTTTCCTAATGCTTTTGAGAAGGTTTTTGTTACCATAACAAACAATCCAAAGGCGTAGAAGGATCATGATCACTTTGGAATTAGCCTCCATTCTTCCCCCTAAAAAAAAAAAAAAAAAAAACTCAACTGCAAATAAACATTTACTTTCGAAGTGCAAGAGAAACAATTTCACAAAAAAAGGCCAAATTGTAGTAGTAGTGATAAACTTGTGGAAGGATGGTGAAGGTGATCAGGAGAGGTGAATTGAATACCATATCTACAATGTTTACATGCACATCGATCCAGCTGAGTTGGGGCCTTGGGGGAGAGAGAAAGAGGTGAGAAACCCATGTTGGAGAAGGGGAGCACGTGCATAAGATTTCACAGGCATGTTAAGACACCAAAGCCTTTGCACGTGCCCTGCTTCTCCAACAAGGAGCTACTCACCAAATAATATTGATCAGTGGCCAGCGCTTCTTATTAAAATCAGTCCTGAGATATACCCATATTTATAGGTGATATATGTGGAGAGAGAGAGAGAGAGAGAGAGAGAGAGAGAGACCAATGGAGGCATGGGGACCAGCAATTGAGTGAGTTGCAGAAGCAGTACTACTGTACTACAACTACCACTGGAGGAGTGGAGATAAAAATAAATAAATAAAGATAAAATACGAATTGCCATTCCATTCCGTACCCATGATCATCTTCGTTTTTTGGTATTTATGTGTTCAGTTCAGCTTACGCGTATTTTAACTAAACTTAGAAACCAATCCCCGCGGCCCACTTGCTAACTCCTAGGTTACAGATGTATGAATTGGCCCGGATAAGTCAATAACACTTGAAAATTTTCAAATCTAAGACATTCAAAATGAGCAAACCTCCGAATCTCAAGTCTTAATCACCAGGTGAACCCCATAGGTTCAATCATCATCTTCGTTGGCACACACGCTAAGATAAATAAAATTCGTCAACCCTTGCTTCCCTTTGAGGATTCATCAATGCAAATAGGGAGACAGAGAGGACATGAGAACAAGTGACCCATATTGGAGGCGTTTTATTGGCTCCAAATGTCCCATCGATTTTAATTGCAGCATTGAGGAATTTTAGACATATAATGATCACTTATCAAGTATGGACACGTCTTACATGTGTTGGAAATATACACGACACTATTCGGATAATGTCGAACGCATTTAAGTACACGTTTGAGATACTCTTGAGATACGTTAAGGACATATTAAGAGATTAGAAGGTAATCTCTTAAAGTTGTTTCAGAGTTAAAACTTTCACCGATGGATAGTTCACATGAATTCCCAAGAGCATCCACAATGGTAATAATCAAAATCAATAACCAAAATGTGATACATCAGCATTTGATTATCCATTTAGTTCATAATCAAACTTAACAACATTTACCTCAATATTGGTTATTTTTCCATCTATAACAAACAAAAAAATCCACAATACACAATGCACATTTGTCTAATCGCAAACGAGTTCCAATCACGCATCCGACCAAACCAAATTATTCGTCTCGATGAGAAGATTCTAATGTGGGGTGTTCTTGAATTATTGAGTTTTAAGTTTGGTTATTGAGTTTATTGAACGAGACATGCAATGGGCATCCAAGGCGATTATGGTGAATGTTTAAATTGGAGCAATGTATTACAATCGGAAGTTCAAAAATTTTAACCGTTGTTAAGAAATCGGCTAAATCAATAAACACATAAAACGCGGAGAACGATCAAGTGAAAAAAAAGAAAAAGAAAAGACACACAGATGGTGCACCCCATGAGGAAATAGGCTATAATTATTAGATCAAAAGATGGGTGCACGGGACAATCCCAAGAATAGAAGGGGTATGATAACTTTCAGGAAATTTAGGTTAGCTTTGCGTGTTGTGCTCAAGTTTTTGATTGTTTGGTTTGTTGTTTTTTCTCCCTTGTCCAGACGTATGGAGCTGCTGGGTGCTAGCTTCTGTGATAGGTATGCATAATTCCACTATATGTTAGCTATAGGCACTAGCTTTTCCTCCCACATCTCTATTTTTTTTTAGTTCGACGGTAAGGAATGTCCGGACTAATTTACATGCACCTTGATTAATACTATTTCTGAGCTGATCAAAGACAAGCCATCCACTCAGAGATTATGGGATTCACAAGAAATTACTCTCTTTCCTCCGACATCTTTGGTGAGTTTTAGTTTCCGCAAATCAAGAGTTGAGGATTACCCTTCTGCTAATACTTGAAGTTATTACAGAACAGAAAGACTACTAGGTACATAATTTGATAGCTAGTTATTCAAGATTAGGGATTTTAATAAGCTAGTTCTTCCGAAACATCCAGCAGTAAATGGTTAAAGTCTGGAATCATTCATTGCAGTTATACCTAAAAAAAAAAAAGAAGAAGTTGTTCGGAATCAAGTAGTAAATCTTTTGTGATTAGAATGACCTTTTCATTTAGCATCGTGCAATGACGATGGAAGAAATCAAGGTGTCACCGGAGCGCCTAGAGCTCGACACAACAAATCAATTTTAATTGTTCGGTCGTAAACTCTTAACTTTGAAACTGATTGAAGTGCGCATAAACTGAACAAATACCCAATTATCAACACGTCGATGTCCAAAAAAACAGAGCAATTATAGAACACAAGTGGCCCATGCTTAAAAATGGGACGGAGCTGTTGTTGTCACTCTTGAATCACTCTCTGTTTTTTGTCTTGTGGGAGAAGAAGATAGATTTGGGATGAAGTCATGAAACAAAATCTAGAGACATAAATGCATGGATATATAGCGTGTGAAGCTAGACTTTGGGTTAGATTTAAATGCCTTACTTGGTCACACACTCATATATCTCTGCTCCTTCACTGTCAACACCCTCAATTATGCCCTTTAGGACCCAAATTCCACTCTACTTGATTCACTCTCTTGACTTCTTCGTCTGAGGAAAGAAAGAAACAACGCCAGCAAAACAAAAGCAAAAGCTGGGATGACGTCCAGATTTCTGTACTCTTTTTTTTTTTCCCACTTTTTTAGGAAATGTATATTCAAAAGATGGAAATCTTGCCCTTGTCCATTGGTTAGGAGAAATAGGCTTATTTACGAAGAACTATTTTTTTGTTTCAATCATCAAACCTGGAACCCTTCTAAACCAGGAGCTTCAACTATTTACAAAATTTTCGGGCTGAACCATGATGCTGCTGCTTTCATCTTTTTAAACGGTTCCCCGAATTCCCCGAGTTTCTAGCATGTCGCTTCAAGCACTTGTTACGAGTTATGATGTGAATCGCTAGGATTGTTGACGGTTATTCAAATCCTATGGGACGAACTCTTGCACACCCTCGTTATGAAAGAAGACAATATTGCTTTGAGCGGACCCATTTCACTGTCTTGCGCAATTATGTTGTGTTCGTCTTTGCCTGTTTGGTACTAGTACAAATAGAAGTACTGCCAATAAAATGGAAAGTTTATGTAGACCGAAACAAACATATGCTAGTCGAACTAACCTGATTTCAAGATATGCTAATAAAAAAAAGTAGATATACAGGGAAAACTAAGGTTTAGTACACTACAATAAGAAAATAAGTATACTAACAGCCAAAGCAAGATGGAAATAGGTACTACACATCTTTCCAGATTAACGCTAATCCTTCTTAAGTGCATCCACTCTCACTATTGTCAGCCAATAATGAGAGTGTGAATGTGTATTAAAGAGTATAAAAAGTACACAGAAATTCGTGTTTTCCTTGTCTTATAGTGTGTTTATCGTCAGCCCATTGGGCTGACAATAGCAAGACCGTTTCCCAAAAAACAAAAATGGCAGTTTCAAAAGCTCATCTAATCTATTTCTCTGCGTAGGTAATCAACATTGGGTTCTCAGGTGATATCTTGAAACCCTGGAGTCCCTGCATTGCGTATGTGGATTGCATCTCATTCTCATACTCAACAAAGGCAATTCCCGGTTTCGCTTCCACCATTCTTACTTCCTTAAAGCCAGGGTATTGGCAGAGGAGCACTTGCAGCATCATTGGAATGGTCTGATGCGGAAGATTCTGAACAAATAATATGTTATTTGGCGGAGCTGGAGCTTCTGGAACTGCAGATTTTGCACCACCAATATATGGTATTTGTGATAACTGCACCAAATTGTGGAAGGAGACAGAAAAGGTGAGGTCCTTCCAAAACATACACCAACATTATCCATAAATATTAAAAAATTACAAGGAATGAACAAAAGCTACCACATAATATTCTAAGGAGAAACCTATTGCATCCATTCCATTCCATGCAAGTAGAGTACTGAACAGCAGTTAGTATATCTACTTCATAAAGTGGAGTCTAAAATCAAGCACTGAGTCAAAAATCCGTATGAGGTGTAGTCGTAGTCGATAAAATATTAAGCCAAATTATTAAGTGCCCAATAACTATACGGTCTAATATATCGCATTGATTCCTATTTCCTTTCTCGAAGTCCGCACGGTGTCACTGTCACAGAAAGCTCCTGTGTGACAGGACACACCAACCGTAGGGGAAAAAGGACTATACCTTGAATTTCCAAACAAATGAAGTAGCAAAGTGAACATATAGATATCTAAAGGATAAATATAGTAGTGACAACGAGAATACCTGATTTACTCTTAGAATAATCCTTATAAAACATATGCATGCAAACTCAATAAAGCTAATTCCAAACCATTCTCTGAAAATTGACTCCAAAAAGTAATTTGAACTTCTAAGGTAACAGGAAACATGCTTACATGAGGAGCTGCACCATAGGCACCGCCATAAGCAGGATTCTGACCCATTCCAGCTTGATTGCATCATGTTGGTCTTTTCGCTTCCTCCCTGTTGAAAGAAAGAGGCATGAAAACTCATATAACTAAAAAGATAGCTTACCATCATCCTTTTTCGATATGTCTACTTGTATTTGAGTAGTCTTAACTTGAACGACATAAAGTGGCATCAATCTTTACTTGTCAATTACTCCCCTTTACCTTTTTATAAAATGGCGAGTGAAGTACATAATATAACTATAACAAGATACCGGAATGAAACCCATGTTAACATTCAGAAAACTCCGCAAAGTTTCTTGACCCATCGAGAACTCAGACCATCGTAGAAATTGAAGGAAGAGACACGTATTCCATGCATGTGTACAATAATGTCTCACCTTTTTCCTCATGCTTCTTTTTTCTCTCTCTCGGAACAAAAGTACCATCGGCTTTTGCTATTACATCTGATTTTGTCTTTGCATATTGTATCCTCTGCATTTTAAAAAAATTACTATTAGTCATTCGTCTATATGAGAGAGCAAAACAAACACAAACACGCACACCTACACATCATGACTACAAGTCAACAACTAGTCAACTGGCATGGAAGTGCAACATAAGCAACATAGGACTCAGAATAACCCGTTGACTTCCATAGGAGTCTAAACTCAACATCTACTATCGGAACACAAATGTAATGCATATTTGTAGCTTAGTGAGCTAAAGTTTGCAATAACTTTAACTTGACAAAAATACAACTAAGTTTCTCTTCAGAATTTACTATTTCAGTTCTCAGAAAAAATGATGAACCTTAGTTGGGGGAGAACCCCATATATGTATTAGTAAAGCCTAATGGCCATGCCAAATATTAGATGACCATGAAATGGAAATGATCTTTTATAACAAGCTCACACCCAAAATTTCTTATTCCAATAACCCACAATGTGGGACCTTATTACCTCTTTTCTTTTAATAGGCCAGTCCAAACACAAAATCCGTGCGTCAGTTGGTTACCTTACCAGAAACCTGGTGTCCCTGTCTTCAGTATTTGGTCCCATAGAGCCAAGTAGGCAACAAAACAGGGGCAAAGAAAACAACCATATGAGAGAACACAATAAGCTAGTTGAGCACTGCAGCAAAAAAATGACCTGGGCAAGACGTCAACAAAGTGAACTAAACAACATTGCAACCGCAATCATGAAGTATCTGTTCCACCAAGGAGACAGATTTCTTAGCTCCCATTGAGTCTCCTCGAATGTAAACATTTCTCAAACGGAGCTGGCAGGAGGGAAAAAATCAAAAAATAAGGAGCTCCAGCTCTAATACATAGCTAGGCCACCATTCAAAGGACCACTCACAGGTCCACTATCAACCATTAACAGCACAAAGTCAAACTTGTATAGAGCCTGGTACTTGCAACAGTGCTCGGAATTGTTAATGACTATGAAAAGCAAGCTGCCCGACCACAGGTTACTGTTTATGAACTGTCACCTCAAACCTTAGATAAGAGTTATATAAACAATCCTAGACCAGTAGCGCTTGGTATTGCTTGTGATATTGAAAAGCAAGCTGTCCAAATTCAAGTTATTGCATATGGCAACCAATCAAGGTCGCTGTCTGAAAGGCACACATGCCTAACTCTTAACATCTTCAGTGGGTTCAATTCTTGCCTGGGAACAAGACTAACTATGGTCCATGGGGCTCAATCATCGACCACATGGCTCATCATACGAGACCCTTACATAGTTAAAATGAGAATTATACGATGAAAATGAAATTTGATTTGTCTGATGGTGTTATTGTTATCAAAGGGAGATATTTTTTATATCATGAACCCCATATTTATCGTCGTAGATGCTAATGGTCGACACTAACGTCATATGCTCTCATTCAAATAAACTAACAATGTCATGATAAAAGAAGAATATAACTTGCATTGATCTGTTTTGCCTGCATAATTAAGTTATCCTAGCCGTATAAAAGCACAACTGTCCATGATATAACAGAAATTGGCCGCAGTAGAGAATTTACACAAAGAAATCAAACTCAGACTTAAACACCTCCGTTCGAGAGAGAAAGTGGAACTAGGGCAAAACAAAAACTCCAAAAAAAGACGATAGGGAAAGGGAAATGAGTACCTTCGAGCTTGATCTTCTCGTTGAGGTTGTTGATGTATATAGTCATGTTCGTAGGAACGCCGCCGCCGGTAGCCACCTCCGCCATGGGTCTCTAACTCTGAAATTCTAATAAACCCTACTACCTTTGAACTCCGACAAAGCAGCGAGAAGTTTTCCAGTGATTTGTTCCGAGTGGCCTAACAGGTGAGGTAATTCTTCTCTCTCGACTTTGGATAGGCTAAACGGGCCAACTGTTGGTTTGGGCCACCAGTTATGTAATGGCTTTCGTTCTGGAAATAAAAACCCAAATCGCATGAGGATTATTCTAACCTCTGTAGAATAATAGGTAAAATATGCTATACGAGAAAGTCGTATGGATATTCGTGAAAATCTTTAATTTTTGTGATATCTGAACTTATTTGAAATTATTAGTATATTATCCTCCGCTCACTAGGCAGAAGTTATCAAAATCGATCTCATTAACGTAGTCCAATAGAGTATCTCACTTGACGGGACTTTCTAGAGTGTTTTAGAAGGTTAGAGAAATGAACTTGCAAAGGAACTCATAGAGAATGAATGCGCAACTCAAGTGTTTGGGCTTGGCCCGATTTTTTGGGCTTTGGTCCTCAGGTGTTTGGGTCTCAACCCATTTTTCAACCTTTGGTTGGATTCCTTCCCCTCTCCCCTCCTTAATGTACTCCTATTAAGTTTCTTAATAAATTTTTGCTGTTTCGAAAAAAAAGAGGAGAGAACTCGTAAAGAATGAATGCACAACTCTCATCATGTGTCGAGAATTAATTTGTAAGGCTTGCATTTGTGAAGTTTTGTTCTTAGTGGGTCAATCCGGTATTCTAAAAGTGTGTTAAGTTGTTTAGGTCTATAGATCTCACGTATGCTTTGTAGGTGGAAACCTAATGAAAGAGGAAGAGATGAAACCCGTTAAACTTGTAAATTTTTGTTGTGTTGTTGCATCGTGGAATTATTGTTTCGGTGGATCGCTTACAATATTGCTTTATACAGTATGTTTATTTAGCTATTGAATTAGCATGCAAATTATTTAATGCAAACTCCTGAATTGTTGTGACTTTGTCGCAGGGAATGACACGCATATTCTTGAATTGGAGTATCTTTATTGCAAATAACGACAATAAATTATTAGTAATAAAGAGGGAGATTATAACTCTATTTCTCGCTCTCTCTTTTTTTTTTTTTTTAACGGCCCATTTCTCGCTTATTATATAGGTGACATGTTTACATATTAATGATGCCCATTTACCCTATCCAATCTGATGGATTTTTGCTTATGTTATGAGGGGTTCATTGAATTCCCCTTCTAATGTTTTTTCCTGAAAGTCAAACGAAGGAAAAATAAATTGTTAGCAATTGAACTTTTTATCAAAGTGCCCAATGAAAAGTTAGTATTTTTGAAACATAAAACCAAAGCTTTACGACATTTACTACCATCTACTGATTTGGTAAACATTCATCTAGAAGCAAGAAGATAGGCATGAATGATTAAACAAAAAAAAGAAAAAGATAAGCACAAAAGCAAGAAACCAACCAACTGTTCGGCCTTTGGCTTGCTTTGATGGAGATGCGATGACCTTATCCTTGGCCTTTCTTTTAGTCGACATTCGAGAATCTTCTTTAAAAACGGTCCGCGGCGTGTATCTTCCTTTTTTTTTTTTTTTATAATAATAATATAATTTATCTAATAAAATACAAAAATGTGGGGATCACACAAACACAAATTAAAAAAATAACTGAGATTTATTTGATCCAATGGTTGACAAAGAACTTTGCAAATGTAATGTAAGTGCTCACTTTTTTTGTAGTAATTGCACAAATGTCACCGATCTTCCAATTTCAAAACTCTATATGCAAATTGATAGTTCTTTGTAGTCAGCTTAAAAGTTTAGTTGGGGAGTGCCGTAAGCACGAATAACTCTATTTGCAAATTGATAGTTCTGTGTTTGAGCCACTAGCTAGCAAGTGCCTTAGGCACAGACAATTCCAACCGAGGTGCGTAGTGCCGTAGGCACGGATAAACACTAGTACTCTTATAATACAATATGTTTCATGTCAGTTTGTGTGCATTTTGTACAAACTTTCATGAGGGTAAGGTGGCAGGTTTAACACATTTATGCATGAGGTTAAGGTGGCTAACTGAAGTGTTACTTGTAAAAAGGATCGAATCTTGAATTATTAAGAGTGAGCAAATCCGGAGGCTGTGGTAAGGACCAAGAAAATGGGTAAAGAAAAGATTCTTAAAGTGTATATGAACGGTCCAGATTCACTCACTGAATCTGAACCGTTCATATACACTTTAAGAATATTTTCTTTGTCCATTTTCTTTACACTTAATATTTCTCAACCCGTAAGTGTCAAACAAAACAATTTGGCCAATCCCTCGGGTGCCTACGGCCTTGTTTGTAAAGCATGAGGACAAAGTGGACGGACGCCAGTGATGTCATGATATTAGTGGGAGGCAGGGAGAAACAGTCCGACGGCTGAGAGAGGAGAATTCATCGCCCATTTGAAAGATTCGGCCAGCTCACCCCATTGTTGCTATCGTCGAAGCTTCTTCGCACTGTTTACAAAAATGACACGTTAATACCGATTGGTAGTGGAAAAGTAGTGAGTAGCTCAACCGTCCGATTGTGTTCATTTTACATGTGATTATTATAATTAGATGCAATCATGAAAGTGTAATCAAGAAGACCTTTGACTGCGTAATTCACGGGTAAAATTAGTATTTGGGGCATTTCTAGCTTCAAGGGCCCCACAAATTTTACCACCACATATTTTAATGGGGTTAGCTCCACGAATTTTGCCCCACGGAATTTACCACCACATATTTTAATGGGGTTGGCCTCGCGATTTTACCACTACATATTTTAATGGGGTTATTTATTTTATATGATCGAATGAACTTACAATTATCTCGATTAATTTTGAGATTTTAAAATTAACGATCAAACAAATCATGCAGTGAATCCAAGATTAGTTAAAATGATTGGTCTTCGAGAAATTTAAACAGTAAAAGGAGTTTATTAAAGTAGACGCATATAAAACTTTTGGCTTGTTTTTGGGTGTTTGTGAATGAGATCCTACAAAATTTTGGAGGAAGGTCTTGGAACAAATACCGCGAGTAATGAATAATCTATCCAGAAGGTATGTATGGGATGTTTTAGCAATATTAGTTTTTGGTGAAGTCTTTCATTCCAAGCCCAATTCTTTATTTTTGCAGAGTTCATCTCACGTGACGGATTGTGAAGGTAGTAACAAATTTGAAAAGAATCACTTCCTTGGTAAACTTTATTCAGAAAAAAACAATCAATTTAACATAGAAGCTAAAAACATTTTAAAAAAGACTTACAGTATATTACTCCTATGAAAAAATACGGAGTAATAATTTACGGAGCTTTTTGTAAATAGTTGTTTTATAGAGGAGAATTTCAAACATCTAAAGTATTTTGGACGATCCATCCAAAGCTGAAATTGATGGGCAAAATGGATGACCGAAATCACGCAAATTTGTGAAAAGCCGGTTTAAAAGAGCTCCGTGAATAAGTGTATCTCTACTGCCGTGTTCTAGAAAAGAAGTGGAAGCCGTTAGCCTCCACGACTTTGCGTCAACCCGTGACACACAACTTTACGCGATTAGATGCCGAGTTTGACGGGGCCCCATTGGAAAACCACGCGTTGGAAATTTCTCTCTCTCTCTCGCTCTCTCTCCCTATATAAACTCTGCAATCGCCTCTCACTCATATTATAACGATCTCTTCATAACACGAGAGGTACCCTTCTAGAAAGAGAGAGAGAGAGAGGATTTCATTAGCTGCTGCGAAAGGTTTTTCCATAGAAGAAGAATCCACAAGCCTTTTCGCAGTAGCATTCAATTTTCTTTTCTCCAATTCGCATAAACATATTATTATACTCCTACACAAGCAGAAATGGCTCGCTCTCTCTCGAACGCCAAGCTGCTCTCCGCTTTCGTGGTTGACAGAATCTCCGTCGCCGTTAGCAGGTAGCTACCGCATATTCCTCAATCTTCTCTCTTTGATTTTACCCGTTTTTTGCTCTCTGTTTCTACAATACGGAGAAAAAGGAAACGAAAAAACAGAGGAAACCGGTAGATAGCAACAATTACAGTACTAAATCAGCATATGGAGTATTTTCCATTTTCTACGAATTTGCACGTACAAGTATATTCTGGAAAAGTCA
This sequence comes from Rhododendron ovatum, assembly GCA_019656835.1. Lineage (NCBI taxonomy): Eukaryota > Viridiplantae > Streptophyta > Magnoliopsida > Ericales > Ericaceae > Rhododendron > Rhododendron ovatum. Next base: position 1,386,819 of record CM033792.1, on the reverse strand, counting down.
ATAATTTCCATGCTTTATTGCATTTTTAGGTAGGATTAATAAGATTTATTCAATATATTGTGTATTGAATATTGAATTTAAAATCCAATTTTGTGTGTACAGGCGGGGATACGCAGCGGCATCACAAGGTGTTGCATCGGCTTCCGCGAGAGGAGGCAGCGTGATGGCGAAGAAAGGAGGGGAAGAAACAACCAAGAAGACATCTTCGTGGGTACCGGACCCGGTGACGGGATACTACAGGCCAGAGTCCCATGCCGACGTGATCGACGTTGCTGACTTACGGGAGATGCTCTTGAAGAACAACAACGTTAGACGAAACTGAATAGGAAAGATGGTGATCGCTCGGAAATCATATTCATTCCGTTTCTTCGCTTTCGAAGAGATGGATTAATGTTATAGTAGACTCCTCCTCTGTGCCTTGTCGTGAGGGATTGTTATGGTTACTGGGGTCTGTTGTTCTTTCCATTGTCCGAAATTGGTTTACCATTGAATAAAATTTACCAATTGCCATGTTGGTTTTCTGGATACCTTTCAGTCATTTTTTAAATATAACTGTATGTATTGTGCGCATCTCGACTCTCTCTCATCTTTTTAATTTTAGCTCTTTTTGTCATTCTCGTTGTAGTAGTTTGTTGTTGCGTTTCAATCAGAGTCGAGAATCACACGTGCTCTAATAAATAAGGTGGTGGTGAGCAAATTGAAATTGAGATACTCAAAAGCTTCGGCTCCAAAAAAAAAAAAAAAATTAGTGAAAAATTGAAATTAGGTTGTCCTCTATAATAAAGCAATCGATTGATAGAAAACTGACATACACTATTTATCTTCCGGTAAAGGACTAAAGTCAAGCGTGGAGAGGAAATTAAAATAAAAAGATAGTAGTCCGGATTACCTAAATGGTAAGCGAAACGGAGAAATAAATATATTGGTAATATAAATTTGAGCGATCAGTGTCAGACCGGTACGTGCATGCACCTACCCCTTACATGGTCAAACACTCATTATGGTGATTGAATGAACCGCCCCAAAGGGGTCCTAGGAGTACAAGGTGTCTCTTGTAACAGCTTCCTATGACTACGGGGATAAGCTTATCTCTACGGGAATAAGGGTCTGCTTGGACGGAGATATAGCCTTCCGGATTTCTTTTCACATAAAGGGGGATAAGTCTCATATCCACCGTTTGGAAGCCCAAAATTGCTTTCGGATTATTTTTCCCCCCTCAAAACTTATCCGGCTGTGGAGGGGTTGAGGGGGATAACTTTTGGGCACCTCCCAGCCTGCCCAAAAATTATTCGGCTGTGGATGGTGGTATATGGACAATTATGTCCTTTCTTATCCCCCTCCCCTCCATCTCTGCAACTAACCCTATTTTTTCAATTTTTTTGAAAAATAGAGAGAGAGAGAGAGAGAGAGAGCGAGAAGGAGAGGAGAGAAGAGGTACCTGTTATTGTCGTTGCCGGAGTGTTGTTGCCAGCGGAGTCTCTGAAGCCCTTCGGTTTCATGGGGAAGAAGAGAAGCATAATAAAATAAAAAAGAAAGGTTGGGTAATAGTACGTAGTAAATGAAGGCAGTGGTGGCCGGTGGGTAATATTAATTTTTGAATTTATTATATACTTATTTTAATACATAATAAATTTAACATTGCATATGGACAAAATAATCATTTGACAGTTTTTTCCACCATCCACCATTTCTTATTCCCCAACTCTATAAACCATCCAAACAAAGTCAAATTTTATCCCCCTCCATAAACCATCAAAATTAATACTCCCTACTGTCTTATCTCCCCTTCATATTTTTTATCCCAAATTTTTTACCTGCATCCAAACAGGCCCTAAGGATTAAACATTCCAAGTTTTACGGGAATTCCTAGGAAAGCTATGCAATTGGACCAGATCGGTGCCATCCTAATTCACACCCCAAAGATCCAAGGATTCTAATCCTAATGGTTACTCTTGAGCTTCTAACTTAATACTCCCCTTTACAGAATCATACTTATATTTCCATGAAATAAGAAGAGTAACACGAGGAAGATGCATCCCTTTTCAAATAGGGCAAAGTTTACTTCCACCACTTGTGGTTTTGGCAATGTGCAGATACACTCCATGTGGTTTAAAAGTGTGCACATAACCTCCTGTGGTTTTAAAATTATGTGGATAGACCCTCTGCCGTCATGTTTTCTATTCATATTAACGGAGATGTATCTCACACGTCTCTAGAATGTAATCTTAGTCGTTCATAATATATTAAATAAAGAATATAGTATCTCTATAAAAATTCATCCCGATCAGGCATCAATAACCCAGTGATCTAATTTGTGGTAAATTCAAATTGAAAATTTTAATTTCATAACAAAATTGATTCAACCATGAACTTTTCATTTTTTGATTGACTTGAATTTTGGCATAGATGTAATACTCGTCAAACTCTACAATATCAACGATTTGGATTCAATTTTTGGTATATGGGATGGTGGGGTTAGATTTAAAAAAGAAGAAGAATCAAGGGAGATAATGAGGATATATTGGTCTTTTAATATTGTGTCCGTAAATATGGATAAAAAATATGATGGCAGGGGGTCTATTCGCACATTTTCAAAACCGCAAGAAGTTATGTGCACATTTTTAAACCATAAGAGGTGTATCCGCACATAGCCCATATCACAGGGGGTCAAAATGGACTTTGCCCTTTCAAATACTACTATATATACTTCGAAGATGGAAAAGTCGATAGAAGAAGCAATCCACCTAATGCATTTTCCCACTGAAAGCAACTTCAAACTGTATTTACTTGTCGATAGAAGAAGCAATCCACCTAATGCATTTTCCCACTGAAAGCAACTTCAAACTTGTCGATAGAAGAAGCAATCCACCTAATGCATTTTCCCACTAAAACCAACTTCAAACTGTATTTACTTGGATAACATTTTCCTGAAAGGAAAGAAACTTATTTCATTGAACACGTAACGGTTTTCGTCAAAATATCTTTATCATATAGCATACAAGTCGATACTACTCGGCTTATATAAGCCTGCTCAAAAACGGTAGGAAAACAACAAACAGTGCAATCCCCGACCCGTCTAGCCAGAGATCTTTTTTGACCCACGCAAACACTTGGCTTAAAAGATACTTCTATATCTATATATTAGTAGAAAGGTGTCAACAAACTAGGGTGGGCATTAATATTCCAAGTGAGGCTCTAGTTCTCAGTCAATGTGGGAATAAGCACTCACAACACCAGTCGATCGGCCCCCAAGACTGAGCTACCGCTCCCCCAATATCTGGGGATTACAAACAGGGCACCAAATTGAAATTCAAGCTAAACATGCTTCCCAATCAATTCAAGTAACAATCCATAATAGTTCAAGATGCTTCTGCATTCCAATCAGCCAAAATAAAGTACAACCAACATAAATAAGATCCAGAAGTAACAGCAGTAGCAGATTTTAGTCAATATCCATGTGGAAGTTTAAGATGTTTGATCCTCGACATCTTTCTTGCAAAAACCCACCATCGACTCTGCTCGGTTTTTGGCACTCTTCGTCAAGAATGCCTCTCTCTCATTATTATTTTTGACTAAACAGTCGAATGCCCTCAGCAGTGTCTGTTCATCGAAATACTTCACCTTCATAACTTCCTTGCATTTTTAAGGCACTTTTAGAGGATTATAATAGAATAGTCTCTTCGTGTAAAAGGGCATCTAATAAGTGCGCGAATTTGATTGCCTGCGAAGCTAAGGAGGGCCTTCTTCCTCCTCCTCCCCTTTCCCCTAGCCCTATAGAGTTGTGTACCCTTTTGGACACTGATCACGTTGCTACATGAAACATTCTTGCACCAAAAAAATTGCAAAGAAGTTATGAAGGAGAAGGATTGCGACAGACAGATGCTGCTGAGGGCATTTGACTATTTAGTCAAAACACAAGAATGAAGGAAAGCCATTCTTGACGAATAGTGTCATACACCAATCAATGTCGGTAGAAGGTTTTTGTAAGAAAGTTGTCGAGGATGAATCATCTTCTTAAACTCGTTCCTTCCATAGTGAGGTGACGTTCAGTCGATTCTCCGTAATTTCTTTAATTCTAAGAGCAAAGCAAATTCTCCAAGTTGTGCAGATAACTTGGAGAAATGAACATGCATATCTTAATTGGACGGAAAATTCCTTGTCACGTCGAAACTTCACTCGCGGGACCAGTTGGTTTATCTTGTAATACCATACCTCTTTCGGAGCAGTGATCATCTTTTCTTCTACATTGAAGACTTTGCAAAAGTCCTAATTGACACGTCTTTACCCACTACGTCACAATTCTAACCCAAAGCCTATAACCTCGTTTTTCTCGCCCATCCAAAGATGGACTTCACTGGCGAACATAACTGGTGGGTATGATCACCCGTTATGTTCTCTTTAAACTTGGATAGATATGTATCCGTCGTGAAACTGCACCGTCCTTTTCAGTAAATTGAAAATTGGCGGGTGACCTGTGATTTGCGTTAGGAGAAGACCCACGGGGTACTCATATGTGCAACGAGTACCTCGTAGGTGTCGGTGTCGGTGGAAAATTCGTGAGTAGAGATGCATATAAGAGGGAGAGTGAGAATTGAAAACAAAATGACTCTTAATTTCTCCGAGCTGAATGGGATTGATTGGAATTAGAAATTCAAAGAATTTTTGATAAGGATGAAGATGTTACTATAAACAAAACGTGTGGGATCTGGTTAAATCTTTGGTTGTGAATCAAAGTAGGGGCGAGTAAATAGCGGAATTTTTTTTTTTAAGTGGTTCTTAGTTATTGTTAATATTAAAAATTCTAGGCAAAAAGACCAATTCAACCTCTGTTGAGGCTCATCTTGTCTTGACTGTTAGATGAAACTAACAGCATTGACCAACAAACAGTCGTACCACTTGTGGAAAAAAGGCATATTCCGATCGAACAGCACAAATTTCAGTTCCAGAACACATGCAGGTTACAGCATTGACAGCATAGATAAGAAATCAGTTCAACAAATCGGATAAAACACGATACAAATTGAAAATAGTCGCTCTCCTAGATCTCATTCTTCCTCCACTGACGTCGTCACAATCAAATCCACAGCCACACTGCGGGCACTCGTCAAAGCCATCGACGGAGAAATCGGCGGAGGCGATTCCGACGGAGAATTCGAGCTCGTCCCCATCGCGAATGACCTCAGCAATGTTGAGCCAGAAGAAGAGTATTTTGACGCTGATTCCGCTCAGCTTGTACAGCTTGTCCGTGGTTATGACGCCCGTGATTGTGGACTTGTACTTGAGCTTGTAGCTGCTGATGGTGAATGTGCAGCTGCTGTTCAAGTAAGCCGAGAATTTTCCTGTTGACGTGTCCAGCTCGTAGCCGGTGACGCCTTGTGGGAGAAGACCGATGGGGAAATCGTATTCCTCTAGGACTTCGTACGCCGTGAGCGTGTCATTGACGGCGGCGGCGGAGGAGGATGAGGTTGAGAGAGTGAGTACAAGGAGTAGGAAGAGGCAATCAGCAAACTGTGAAGACATCGGTGGAGGATCGCCTGGTCTCTCTCTCTCTCTCTAGATGGAGAAATTATGGTTTGTTGGGAGTGGGAGTGGGAGTGAAGGGGCGTTGGGACATTGGATTTGCCGATCAATTTGATGCAGTTCCAATGCTAAAGTCATTCATAGCAAAAAATGGTCATTTAATAAGTTAAAAGTGTCGTCAGTGTTTACATCTTATTTCACACTCGTTGATCGATCGAAAAGTGACAATTATAAAAATGCTTTCTATTTTATTAATAATATAATTAGTTTTTATTTCTTTTATTTGTTTCTATTTTAATGAAATGCAGGACATTTGGCTTGCTCCTACACATATGAAAGTTAAAAAGACACTTGTCATGCTCCTATACATTTGAAAGGAAGTGGGAAGTTATTTTGACTAGTGGAAGCGAATAATTGAATGAAGACTAGCGGAGAAGTTATGAAGTTATTTCCTACATTTGTTATTTTCTATAAATAGTCTTTTAAGACTTCATTGTAATTCATCTCCAACAAATCAAAATCTATCTCTATTTGTTTTAATTTTTTGCACCACTAACCCATTCGGGTTATAATTAGGAGTAGAAGTAGAATTTCATATTCTAAGCTTAACTTAGGATATTCGATGGGTCGCTCACAGCGATAGATCAATCGTTGAAGATTAATGGAAGTCTCTTCCATTTGTCTTCTTTCTTATCACCAATCTCACATTTGACTCGACTGTCATTTCTCTTCCGGTTAAGTCCTGAAATACGACGTGGAACCACGGATTCGTCTTGTGGAGACATGGCCGAATTCGCCCTTATTTTTGTTGTTGGCTTTGTTTTCCGAAATGTCTATCTATTTCGATTGACGGAAAAATTGGTAAATAGTGAGTCATTCTACATGTACAACAATTTCAATCTACGTGACGAAATATTGAGATGTTATGCATAATATTTTATCAATTATTTTATTTTAAGTTACGCTATTCCGTTATGAGGTGTCAAAAAAAATCTACAACAATTATGTGAAGAAAATATTGGGATGTTATGCATAATATTTTATCGATTTTTTTTTTAATTTACCCCATTCCGTTATGAGATGTCAAAAAAAAAAAAAAATCTACAACAATTGGCCTTTTCAAATGTCAAACAATGACTTTAAGTCAAATTTAGCACAAAAATAACAAAACTATTTTCAATTTCACATCAGTATTTGTGTGTTATACTATTTATTCACAAGTGATTTAACTGTCGCAAGTAAAATGAAAAGAAAGAGAGAATTTTAGAAAGACACCCTGAACTCACACATCAATATCTCATAAATACCTGAACTTCATGGTATTTTGATGCAGCAGGCAGTTGAGTTTGTTGTCGCAGGGATGGATGTTGTAGCAGGGAGCTTGATGATTCTATGCTCAGTCGCATAATCTGTCAAAATGACCTTCGCTCCTGTACTCAATCATCAGTCTGCGCTCACACTCTCAATTCTCGCATTCATGTATTCTAGTTGTTTGGTGGAGTTTTTCAAAAACGCTTAAACACTTCCGTTCGCTCTTCCATACCCGCATCCGTGTGCGCGTTATGTGACCACTGGATGAGCTCTCTCTAATCAGCTACCCAACCACGTGGTTTCACGTTTCTCGTGGCAGATGAGTTCTAAAAAGTACTCAACGCCTTTATTTTTATTTTTCCACTAGTAGTAGTATAAAATTTTTCTGCCCACTTCATGAATTCAAGCAATAAATTTACCCAAAGCAAGCACGTAAATTAAGAAGCAACAGGCTTGTCTGCAGTCCAAACATGGACTGCAGAGGTGTGGTTAGAGTGTTCGCAACCGTCGGATGGTATTTTTAACAGTCGAGATTTAAAAAAAGTTTTAAAAAGTTTGGACCGTTAGATGTAAAAATGAACGGTTGTGATTGAACTGCAGGACTCTCTGCAGTTGGATGGCAGAGAATCCGCCTCCATTAAGAAGCTAGGAGTAGCTAAGATAAAAACAAAGATAAATGCGTGGTCCTGCAAGTGAATGTGTACGAAAAAGCTGTTGTAAAGTTTTGTTGTTCGTTCTGTCATCGACCCTATCTATGTTTCTACGATGGCCCAAGAACATGCTCATTCTTCAGCCGTAGAGAGACTTTTGAATTGCGAGGTACCATTACGAGCTCAATATATACGAACAGGTCTAGACTCGTGGACGCGCGGATCAGAGTTTTTGAAACACCGCTATGTGGTGTTTTAGGATATATATATTATGTATTAGGATAGAACTATGTATTGTAGAATACGTTACCGTATCGTGAAAATTCTATAAAAAAGAATACAGAATAGAATAGGAACGATTTTTCAGAGGAGACGATAAGATATGCGTGCGGTATCGTAGGTTTTGAACAAAGAAGAGGCGGTGGTACGGATTTTTCTCTCTGAGCTCATGAGCTTATATTATGATTTATGAGAGAACCTTTTATGTTTTCCTCAAAATATGACGTTTGAGCTACAATTATCCGTATAATCAAGGGCGGAACCAGGAATAAAATCTACCTTGGGCTAACCCAAATTACATATATATAAACCAAAAAGAGGCAAACTTATATATAAATACGTAAATGTTCAAAAATAAATAAAAGAGAAGTACAAAAAAAACGTACGCTATCGAAGTTGTACCCTAAGATGTTTCACAAAATAGAAATCATCTATTATCAAATCTGAGTAGATGTCTTGGACAAAATCTCTTTCGATGTACATAATTATAGAATCCACTAGAAAATCATCCTCCATTTTGTTGCGCAAATTAGTTTTCACATACTTTTGAGTTCGTCCGGTTCAGAGTATCAGTCTAGTTGCCAATCGAACCCTTCGAGCATCGCTGTTGAAATCGTTGCTTCAGGCCTTCAGGGCATTTGTCTAGGTGTAATAGATGACAGAACGGGGATTACGATTGACGAGGAAGGGACAAAACGTAGTACGTTGAGTGTTTTTATCTCAGCAATTAGGCTAGGCTGTAAAAAATGGGTTGGGCTAAATGGGTTAGGCATTGTATGGGCTGTGTTTTTACATATAATTTTTTTATTTTGGTTTTTTGAAGACCACCTGGGCTTGTAACCCATACACAGTACCGCCCTTGCGTATAATAAAGCATGCATGTAATCACGCCCTACTCAAATGTAGAGAGGCGTATTCATAAACTAGAGTTGAATTAAAGTTACTGGAAGATATCACAAGAGCATCCACACAAAAGAATGCTATTTTTTCATTGTCATTCGCATTTGTGGGTAATGAAAAGTATCATTTGGCAACAAAAAAATAGAAAGGGTGCTTCTCTTTGGGCTCCAAACGAACCGAGATGCTTGCGAGCAATTCATGACTCGGCTCAACTCTTTCAGTAATTGAGCCGACCTCAAACTTGAGTTTTGGACCCATTAACTAAACGAGCCGAGCTCAACAGTCAGAAGTTCGGCTCGGCTCACAAAAACTCGGCTCGTTTGTATAGGTTCGGCTTGTTAAGTAAATTAGCTTAGCTCCGCTCATTTAAAACCGAGCCAAACTCGAGTTTTAAGCTCGTTTAGTGAACTTCAACACTATAAAGCTCAACTCATTTACACCCCTAGCTACACCCATGTATGCCAATTTGTCTTTGCCATTCTCATTTCACCCTCCCTCTCTCACAATAAAAAAATGACAACTTTGCCATATATTTTGCCAAAATTTGAGAAAAGAAATGGCAACAAATTGTGGCAAATTTAGCGACCGGTGTGTTTCCTCTAACAAAGTCCATTCATTCCATCTCAAATCGTACGTCGATAACGGAAACAAGAAAGGGAACAAAGAAGATCGAACACGAACAGATATAAAGTTGAAGGGATTGTCTGGAACTTTCTTCAAATGTCAAAGGATGTCCGTTATTTTCACCCAAATCTATGAGTAAGACTTTGATTTCCTCATTTGTGTTTCTCGTAAATAAAGTAGCAGGACGTTACAACGACAGCAGAGATTCATAAAACAAGAACAAGAGAACCAAAAAACTTGTAAGAAATTAAGAGAAAACAACTAAGAAGAAGCCACAAACCGATTCAACCTGACATTCCTCCTCCCTTGCGGATTAACACAGTTCAATCCGCAACCGCACTGCGGGCACTCCAAGAAATTCTCCATCCCGAAACTCGCCGACAAAATCCCCACCGAAAACTCCAGCTCCTCCCCTCTCCTTCTCACCTCCACAATATCGAACCAGAACAACAGAACCTTCACACTAACACCGGAAAGTTTCGTAAGTTTGTCTTTGGAAATCTTACCTTTGATCCTGGATTTGTATTTGAGGTCGTACGAGCCCTCCAGCGAGAAGCTACACGTCCCTTCCCCCAAATACGCCTTGAAATCCCCGGTCGTGTTGTTCAGTTCGTACCCCGTCGCGCCTTTCGGGAGGAGGCCAATTGGGAAATCGAACTGCTGGAGAACTTCGTACGCCGACGGAGTCTCCTCGGCGGCGGCGGCAGAAACAAATACGAGGAACAGGGCAATAAAAGTTGTGCAATCCATTTCTCTCTCTCTCTCTCTAGAAATCTGATCGCCGGCTATCGGATTCATGGGTTTGGTTTTGTTTTATATGCATAAAGATTAAAGAGGGGGTGGGGGGGGTTCAGCTCCTGTCCAGTGAGCTTTACCATCCAGTCCGGGCCAGTTGGCCTTTTTCCGGCAAACGTCGAGTTTGTTCAATGATCGGATTCGTTCATAGTGTAGATCTCGTCGAGATGCATAACCGTGTCAAAAATCATATCCATCCGATATTGTTCAATATGCTATTGTAATCAATTTATTTTGAAAAAAAAAACATACCTACACCGGATAGGAACCCATTTCATCCGTTTCTCAAAAATAAATGTGTTCCTATCGGGTATTGAACAATATCGGATGGAAATGATTTTTGACACGGTTATGCGTCTCGACGAGATCTACACTATGAACGAATCCGATCATTGAACAAACTTGACATTTGCTGAAAAAAGGCCAACTGGCCCGGACTGAACGGTAAAGCTCACTGGACAGGAGCCGAACCTGGGGTGGGGTGGGGTGGAAAGTTGGTGCATAAACAAGTGGAAAAACCGTGACGAGTGACAGCACGTATGTTTCATGGGAAATTTTTCAGTAAGGGATGGGTACTACGTGGTGTCTACTTAGAGCGTCTGAACCGTCCATTGCATTTTTTAATGAATTGGATTTGGAGAAAAAAAAAAGAGAGAGAAAGCGTTGGGGTAAGAGGGAAATAAAGTTTTAATCCGAGTTGTCTAAAAATATATTGGACAACCGGAATGTATCAAGCGGGTGCCACGTGAATATATCATTGGGCACCGGAAAATTTATCTGTTTCAAGCAATTTATCCCATTCACGCTAATTTTTTTTATTAATTTGTGTGAAAATTGCATGTTCACATTTTAATCAATAAAATTTGACATTTTAACATCTAGTTCACATTAATTAACAACTTATTCACATAATTTCACTCACAATCAACAACTAAAATTGCATCTTGTTCACAATAATCAACAACTTATTATTGATTAGTGTGAACAACTAACAATTCATAATCAACAACTTCTTCACACTAACTTATTCATTAGTGTAAACGGTTTCATTTCACAATTTAAAAGTGACCGTTCTGGAGGGGGGTTTCCTGTAATGCAAAGCCACACTTAAGGGTTGTAGTGCGCATCCAAGCCGTTCATCTAGCAATCGATGATCTAGATTTCATCTTGGCCTTTGTATATCAGAATCATCCATTGCCAAGATGATGTTAAGACCATTGATTGTCGAAATGGACGACTCGGTTGCCGCACTATAACTTTGTAGTGGAGCTGTGCACTATAAGACCCCGTGTCCCTTTGCGGCTTCACCTACCAACGGGCACACGGGGCCCACTCCGGGTCGTGCACGGATTATCGGAGCTGTTCAATAATTTTTTTAAAGAACCGAGTGGACCCGTGTAAAATCAGCTCAATCTGATATGCTCATGTGCTTGATCCAATCTTCCATTTTTCATTCAGATTTTATGATCCTGAAATCTTTTTCAATCCACCATATATTCATTTTTATCATCCTTTTTGGCAAAAAGTTATAGTTTCGTATATCCTTTAATCGCTCTTTAAATATTTTTCCCTTTATTCTCCTTATTAGGGCATTAGTGTTGGAACAGAATTAGACTTCGAAACGAAGAATTATTTTCTCATTATCTTTCATTATGCACTAGTAAAAAAATAGAAGACAAATAACTTTATCTTGTTGGAAAACTAATATACAGTATAAAAGGTCAGTATATTTATATGGTGGATTAGGTATCTACATGTGCATGTCTTTCAAATGGAAAATACATGTTGTAGAGAAAACAATGGACACTGACTATCAAAATCAAAATACTATGACCCCGTTCGATTAAGGGTTTTGGATTGCTCTCATTTTTCTCTCTATCTCTCTCCAATCATTATCTTATTTCCAATTATTATTCTATTTCTCTTTAAACTCATTACCTATAAATCTAAATTCAAAATCCCGAAAGGGTCATAAGATACATAAGTAAACAAAAGTAGGTATAACTAAGTCTAATTTTACATTAAAATAATTTAATAGTTAAAAACTTAACTTAAATCTGAAATTTTTGTTTTTATTTAATTTTGTTTTGCATTTGTTAGTTTTGCGCCAAACTTTGTGGGTTATTGATTCGTCTCGGCGAGAGGAATCGAAAAAGTAATTTTGTTTACTTTTACCCAAGTATTTTGAGAAATAACCACTTTTTAGCAAAAAAAATAGTGACTTTTTTGGCTAAAAATTGGTTATTTCTCAAAATATTTGGATAAAAGTAAAAAAAGTAAAAAAAAATCGGCCCAAAAAAAATTTAAATAAGGAAAAAAATTTCAAATTTAAATTAAGTTAATAAAAAACGCAGCCTTATTTTTGTTGATTGTTGTGCAATCTGGCAATTTGCACCAATTACATTTCAAGAGTCTATTCTCGGACCGGTTCTGTGAATATTTTTCTAGGAATCTCATTTTCAGCTCGAATACTAAACTAGTAAACTTCGAATGTTGCTGATTCCGATTTCGTGCACCTATCTATGTATTTTCTTGATCTCGAGTGTCCGAACTAGCTTACGTGTACCTATCTGTGTTTGAAACACATTGCTAACAATATCAGTAGCTAAAGTGAAAATGCAACTCAATAGTCAAAGACCAAAAAATTTCCAAGACCCCAAGAACCAAGCTCAACAGATAAAGCAATGAAATGCCACCCCTGCTTTTGTACAATGAAATTCCAATGAACTCGAGTTACCAGTTACCACGGAAGGAAAACGAAAGAAGGGGAGAGAAGTCTGTGATCTCAAGTATTTACCTGATACGGCGGAATCAACTCTTTGGTGAAAATATAATTGTGGGATTTTGCAGGCATATCATCCTCATTTGAACTTCTCTCCACCCTCAAATAAACACATCCAATCAAGCTCGAAGCAAGAAGTGAAATGTTTAGAGGCTTATCAAGGTTATGTGAGAGTTGGTAAAAGCTCAAGAGATGTCAAATATACAATGCACAGATAGCAACTTTCCAACCAGGGAATGCGTTAATAAGCCTTTTAAGTTTCAACTTAAGGGCTTGTTTGGATGCGGATTAGGTTTGGAGGTGTTATGTAAGAAGGAGGGATTGGTTAGTAAGGGGTATTTGTTAATAAGGGATGACCCACATTGATGTGATGTTTATAGATGGGGTATTAAATAGTAGGGTATTTGGATGAGGTATTAGAGAAGGGGGATTAAATAAGACTTTGTTTGGATGGAGAATTAATAGAGGGTATAAAGAAGGAGGGGCTATAAGGAAGGGAGATTGATGTAAAAAGCTGTTAAATGACTTTTTTGCCCTTATGCAGTGTTTTTTGACAAAATTTGTTAGTTTCATTATAATTAGAATAAATATGTATTTACCATTAATTTTTGATAAAATGAATTCAGTTAAGCTAAAAAAATGTTTAAGCCTTAAAAATTTTGAATATTTTTTTTTAAAAACGAAATCCATAAAATTAGTTTTGTTAGATGCTGTAAACTTTGATTTTTTGTTATGATTTTTTTTTAAAAATCAGAGTTATATGGTTTATTAGTTTGAAAGTAATTTAATTATGGTGGTAGTTGAAGCATATGGTTAGTAGGTTGAACAACTTTGTTTGGCAAATTTTTTCTATAAATAAGTTTCATTTTTTGTTCATATCATCCCACATATCATCATTCTAATTTGTGTTTTCATATTCTCCCTATTTTTTTGATCAGTTGAATGACACGCCGGACTTGGAGCTAGAAGGAGGAGTTGCTCGAAAATCTTATGAGTAGTTGCTTTGTACCATTGTAAAGTAATGTATCTTCATTTCCAAAATCTTGAAAATAAATGTACAAACTTCATTCAGAATGAAATACAAGTGCCAACAATTGCATTTACATTACCAAATATTTTATGGAGGGCTCAATCTTCAATGCCCATTCAACCGCTCGTTCACACCTTTCCTCCAGATGTAACACTGCAACTCGCTGCAACAAGTTTCATGGTTCATGGGCGGAAAAATCAAGTAAAAATACAGGAGCTATTATGATTGATATAGTTTATGATACAAAGAGGCATGCATCAAAGGAATATTATTACCTGGAAAGAGGCGGCATGAAAAGGTGGCACCAAAAAAATTGAGACAACTGAATGAGAGAAAGTGGAGGAGGAGCAGTGACAAGAATGATCAATGTATTCTAGTTCAAGAGGACAAAATGCGTAGCGACCGATATGTTGCATATTAAATAAGAAAACCAAGTTAAGACAGAGAAGTAGATCTCTAAATAGATAGGTTCACATAAACATTTCTGGATTCAATTGCCCAATGAAGCCTAATGAAAAATATAAAATATGGTGAAAATCAACAAGTTTTTTACACGGTAGAAGCTACCTAATCAACCCTCCTCCTTTTCTCCGGGCTTGGGACCGGCTGTGTACTAAGAATTGCACAGGCAGAGTTAAAAACTTGTTTGGGGCAGAGATATTTGTTCCATTGGCACACAATGCACCACTTGGATGGACCTTATGTTGCCGAATGGTCGTTAACCCGTTGACCCTCCAAATGTCCTACCAAGTTTAGTGCTAGCCTTGAAATGTGTGTACATATCATCATAGCCAAAAAAAACAAAAACAAAAAAAATGGGATTGCGCAGATTTTGAAACTGCAAATGACTTGCATTAACAGTCAAGAAGCCAAGCAAACAATGCATCAGAAGCACAAAACGCAGCAATGCTGCACAAAACAATGCAGCAGCAACACCAACCAAAACAGCTACAAACATCACAGAAAACCTGCATTTTTTGCACCAGTTTTTGCTCACACACCCCCACCAGGTGTATCTACTTTGGACACAAATGTGCCTCAGATTTTGAAAACCAAAACCTGCATTCTGAACCTGCAGAACAATAACCGAGACCAAATAACATCCCGAATCCTGCACTGAACCTGAACAACAGAGACCATGCCCCCGCCACACACACCTGCTGCAACTGAGGTGCAAAATTGGAACATAATTCTAACACACACAGAAAATCAGCACCAAAACCCAACTCTCACACAACAGAACCAATGGGTAACAACAGCCTAGAAAGCTTGGACATAGGATAGGGCTCGATTGGATGTGGCACACACACACACACCATCCCTCTCCAACCATCATAGTGGGCTCAAAAAGTACTACGAAACGCACGAGGGTACTCATGGCTGCAACCAAAAGTTACCCCGCCAAGGCACTACCTTTATTTACATTGTAATTGTGTCATCATTGCCCTATTAGGGTACCAAAAACTGCAGAAAATTATCTCGTTATCATCATGGCCTACATATAACCGACAAAACAATGCAGTAAAACAGCCTCCAATATCCATGAAAACTGCAGTTCTAACTCAGCCTTCATTTATGACATTATGGCTCAGAAAAATTTCATCATTGCCACAACTTAACAACCTGAAAAAAACAGCCCAGAAATCACATGGAGACAGCCCACAAAGCAGTCAACACACTTAACACATGAAAACATGCCACTTAGCAGTCAAAAAACATGTCACTTAGCACTACATGAGTACACAAATTAACCAGTCCTGAAAAAGCACAAAACATCACACCAGATTCAGATTCTATCCCAAGCACATACTTAAAAAGCAGCTTACTTATGTCAACAATTCCAAAGCAGGTCCAAATGGTGAAAAGTCCCACCTCCAAAAGTCAGGAAGCAACTATGAAGCAAACCGTTAGATGTGTGGATATTCTATTGGATCAAATCTTGGTCTGAACCTCGTATATTTCTTTGTTGTGTTTAGAAATTAATAATGACTTAGAACTTAAGAAGAGAAGTTTAAAGTTTTGAATGGAAAATAACTTGAAAACAATAAGACAAAGACAGTTATTCTTCTTAAATGTTGAACTAGCGAATTGTTAGCGAAGGATAGAAAATTGTTCTTTCTTAGTTATCTTCTGAGTGAGTGAAAACTGCCGATGAATGAACCCATGTGGGAAATGATTGGAATGGTTGTACAAGACTCCCAAGTGTCCCTCAAAATTCCCATGGTCAAGAAGCCCTGCAATGGAGGTTGATCCTTAAAAAATTTTATGCAGTGGTTAAGCTATAGTGGTCAGAAATTAAGCTTAACAAACAAAATGTGAAGTTTTCAACACAATACGTACGAGCCACTAATTTCGATTGAACATGTTTTTTTCTAGGAGAATAGGAAACATGTGAATGTAAAGGAGGTAATGTAGTTTTTATTTTTCTGTGTACAAGTAAACAGAAATTTATGTATGCAAGGCTGAACACCATCCTCATGGTGTCGGTTCTACCTGATATCTGCTAAATTATTATCTACACCAAAAAATCAAGATCTCGGGTTTGGGTTTGGGTTTCATATTCTTCACCCAAAAAAATCTGAAACAAAATCAAAACCCATGGAATCGAAACCCCATGCATACCAGTCGAAACCCACAAAACCCTAGCATACAAAATTGAATCTACACTGCCATGGAATAATCTGAAACAAAATCGAAACCCATGCATACCAGTCGAAACCCACAAAACCCTAGCATACAAAATCGAATCTACACTGCCATGAAATAATCAGAAACAAAATCAAAAACCTGCATACCAGTCGAAACCAACAAAACCCTAGGCATAAAATCGAACCTAAAAGACTGCCATGGAATAGAAACAGCAACAGAGACAGTGCGGGAAGAGAAGCAACACAAAAAGCACAAAGAAATTGACCCATACCTCACTGAATTGAACTGAAATCGAACAGCACCCAAAATTGCCACAAACCTCTCGTCTCTTCGAACAACGAGTGAGGCGAAGAGATGTGACAGAAATGGGGTACCTTGGTGTGGGAAAGGGGGATTAGGAGGGGTAGAATCGTCCAAAAAAGAGGGAGATTCGGGGGGATTCAACAGCAACTGGTTGAACCCTACCCATGGCTAACCCCCCCTCAGCCGGTATTAGCTGGTGTAGTGGAAGACGGGGAAAGAGAATACCCCCAACATTTTTGACTGCCAAACGGGGTATTAGAGTGGGTCCCAGGTATTAGAAAGGGGGAGAACATAACACCCCTTTACAATACCCCATCCAAACAGGGGCTAAACTCGATGCTGTAACAAGAGTTACTATACGTACTTGTATAGTGTTTGAGGATATACTGAGCAGGCTGTCATTGCTTCCTCAACAATACGATCAATGTAATATGCATCAGTCTTTTGCGTCCAAGAAATATTCACCTAGTTTAGTGAAAATAATGGTTAACTACGCAAACAGACATTCCCCTCTTCCTAAATTGCTCAAAATTGTGAGCACCGTAAGGTTTTCCGAGTCATCAAACTTGATGAATTGTCAATCCTGACATCTAAGTTTAAGATTTTCTCAAGGTAATTTGATCCATCTTACGTATCTCTCAACTACTAAGGGGGCTCCAATCACTTATTAACACCATCAATGAAAGCCACATAATTTTTAACTGTTTGTAAAAAGGACCATAATCTCAGCATAAAAGTCGGAACATGGAACGGGGATCAGAATCGTAGGACAAATCTTTCTATCAGCCAAAATAAGATATAGGCTCTTGTTTTAATCCACCAAACAAGGGCTAAGTCAATTCCTTCCTTCAACTTCAAATGATGTGTTAGATTCTAGAGTCTATGTCAAGCTTCTATGGGCCAATACAATCATATGGTTGGAACATGAACATTTACTGGGTTAGAATCTCGATTGTAGGGTCCGGAATATGTGTAGCGTTTCCTATTAGCATGGAGACTAGGATTTCATGTGCCCCCTCACTGTAGGAATATATTTGAGATTCTAGTAACAAGTGAGTGAGTATGATGGGGATGGCCTATAGAGAGAATGAAGTGGGTTGGTATTCATGGCCATAGGCAGGCTTGTGCTGAATAGCATAATTATCCGTAACTTTCCTTCTTTGGTGCACATGGATGTGCTTCCTTCGTGACATAAGGAAGTATCAACTAAAACTCCACTACAACATACAAACACAACTCGAAGAGAAAAAATTCCACAGTAAGAAGGTAAAATAGAATGCACTAAAGGGCAAACATCAGCAAACGAACGCATCACCGAAATGCAATGAATATACTCCCTCCGTCCTGATTTGTTTGTCCCTTTTCACTATTTGGAACCTCTTATAAAATTGTCTATATGTTTAATTTATAATGTTTTTTATATGCAATATGGATCTTATTTGATAGATCTCAATTAGATCTAAAATATGATGTTTTTGAAATTATGTAAAACATTATAGATTGTGAGATATAGACAATTTTTTAAAAGGCATGTATGTCGAAATTGGACAAACAAACTGGGACGGGAGTAGTACTTAAGCTGTGTCCCAACTACCCACTTACACTAAGCATGTAAGTTGTGGACATTGGGACAGCATCACACTAAACCTGTAGGATGTGGCCAACAATTTAAGGTGGTTGGAGCAGCAGAATATCTACAGAACTTAGAAAATAAATAATACAAACAATACACGGTGAGGCAGTACATACAGAATGAAATTTGTGTTTCTCAAGACACATATCAAAAGATGAACAATTTGCAAGATTTGAGGGCAAGATAATCAAATTTGGAATGAAACACTACAAGGTAATGCTAATCACAATCAACAGAAATTATGAGGAAAGTAGTACAAAGACATACGTACAGGAATGTATAAAATCAGTTCACATCCTTGAGTCTTTTTATCAATGCATCAAGAGACTTCTTCTTTGGGTTCGCCTTGTATCCCCTTGTTCCAAAGGTCCCGAATAGCCGATCTGATTGATCCTTTAATTTCTCTGAAATGATCACTACTTTCCGGTAGTCCAAAGCATTATAACTTCTTTCCCTGATTACGGGATTCAGGAAATTCTCTGGGTGATTGCTCAAGAGTAAATTACTCAGTTGCCTAGCCTCAATAAGTGCAGCCTTCAACTGATTTGCATCAGCTTCTGACAAAAGTGGAGCCTGATTCTCTGCAAATGATTCCAGCAACCGAACATCTACATCAATCCCCATGATAGCATTTATGTTAAACCTCTTTACTGGTTCCCCAAGTAAAGCCCCTACAATCATCTCGGATATGTGCGAAAGAACATCTTGTAGAACTCTTTTAAGAACTTGAACTGGCAATATCTGCTGAGCAGTAGAAACCAGAGTTTCCAAATAAATAATCACCTCATTTGCATATTCATTCCCGTTTTGAGGAGGGTCATCGGCCATCCAGTTCACATTCTCAATCAATGTCATGAAACCATCTACCTTTTGTTTAAGCAACCCAGAAAGCATCTCTTCAGCGGCATCACGGGCTTTGTTCAGAGGAAACTGCCTCCTGCTCCTCTCCACCATTCTCAAAGGAACACCAGAAAGCTGTGCTGCATGACGAAAGAAGAAATCACAAGCACGCTCCAGTACAGCCATATTTGCTGCCACTTGCATTGCTTGAGAGACCCCATGGATGGAGGTATTAATGATCTTCAACAACCCTCCATCCAACACCTCAGTCAGAAGCCGGTCCAAATACTTCTTCACGACATCATAGAAATCAAGCTGCCCACCGTACGACATATAACTCACAGAGTCCTCAATAAAGGACCGTACTATTCTACAACAATCAGGAACCGTAGAAGAAAATGGCGCCACATATGGAAATGCAGGTACTATATCCGAAGTTTGTATATGGAACGAAAGCACATTCATTGAATACTCGTATTCTTTCTTCATCAACATCTGCTCAAATTTATCAGCAGAAAGTGCTTCCGCAATCTGTTTTCTGCAATCCGACAGCAACAACTCGTGGTACTTGTCTCTATGTTTGCTCAACACATCAAGCAAAGCATCAACTGGGTACCCATACCCGCGCGCAGTCACCCCTAGCAAACTCACATAGTCCTTAATCAACAACAGATGATTAGCTGTCTGCATCCTAGAGAACTGATCTTCTAATACAGAACACATTTTACTCACAGCCGTATCCCACAAGTTTTCCACTTCCATTTTCGTTATCAATTGCCCTCCGGTCCTCAAAATTCGATCCTCAACTATAAAGAAACCAGCAATTTGAGCGAAAAACGTCTGGTGAGATTCAAGAAAAGGTGTCATCGACGATACCTGAAAATCCGAAGTCAGTTGAAGCTTTCTATTCTCAAAGTAATACTGTTTGAACCGATCTTCAAGCCCTAACGTCTGGTGTATATGATAAGCTCTATACAAAGGAGTCAAATCAAACCCTAACATACCATTCCCACCGTTACTATACCCATCCTTATTATCATCGCCTATCCCACCCAAACCATCGTCATCTTCTTCTTCCAAAGCGTAAACACAGTCTCTCAGGCTGAGTCGACTCTGTTCCTCGGCTTGCCTCTGCTTCATTCTCAGCTCCTCTTCTCTCTGCCTCGCGGCCGACGCTTGCCCGATCGCCAGCTGTCCTAAGTTACGACTCACGATACGGATCTCAACCAGCCAATCGCCAAACTCTTTATTAACCCGTCGCTCGATGTGCGATCGAATCGCCGGGATGTGCTTCTCGAGCATCGTTCGGAGCGTCGACGAAGGCGTTTTGTAGAGGAAGTCTCGCTCGATCGAGTCGACACACTTTAGAGCCATGTAGAAGTTGTTTTGCGATAGGTGGAGGTTAGATCGGGTACAAAGCTCGGTTAGTTGAACGCAGGTGGTTATGGAGTGTAGCGCGAGGGTGACGTTGCGACTGACTTCGCGGGCTTCGACGAAGGAATCGAGAGAGGATAGTAAAGGGCCGGCGACGGACTGGAGTTGAGAGTTGGAGACGTGGAGAGCGGATTTGAGGGAATCGACGTCGGAGAGGAGGGATCGGAGGTCATCGACGGCGGTGATGAAGTCCTGGTAGTGGGCCTTGCAGACATCTTCGATCTCGGATTCTTTGGACTTGGAAAAGTGGCGGAGGTGGTGGAGGATGGTCTCGGGTTTGCCGGAGGAGAAGGCCTTGCGGACGAAGGGGCCGAGGTCCTCGCCGTTGCAGATGGCGGCGGAGAGGAGGAGCTGGTCGAGTTTGTCGCCGGAGTCTCCGTCGGCGGCGGTCGGGGCGACTTTACGGCGGGTCTTGGAGGTGTGCATGGTCGGATTTGCGGTTGGTGGAAGACTACACGGCGAGCAACCGCTGGATGGACGGAGGCGTCAGGAACGGAGTGGATTTAGGGGATCAGAAATCATGGAGGGGACTGGTAAGAGAATGAGACTTTACCATAAAGTTGAGAGAGAAAGAGAGAGACGGAGGAAATTTCATTGACTAAAATAACAAAGGAAATGACGGGAAAACCTGGAATCGTATCTCAGCTTACTGGGCCCTGTGCTTATAGAATGGGTAATCTGGTAATTATGATTTGGGGTATTACTAATAAGAAGGTTTTAATCTCTCTATTGCTGATCTGATAAAAAAAAGGGGAAAATCCCTATTCCATTTTTGGTAGGTGGCCTACCAGAAAAATGTTCGACCTTTTGATGGAGTAATATCTGTAACTGATACGTGGTCTTCCTATTTGATCATTCGCTATGCAATAATGTAATGGAAATTGAATTTTACGCTCCATTTTTTGATATCTACACTATTTTTTTTGTCTTTTAACAAAAAAATTACATACACTTTCAACACTACACTATCGAGAGTTGAAGCTATTTAGTTATTGATGCGTCGTGTTGACAACCAATGTTAGTAAAATGTTCAAGACATTGCTGCATTTCAATAATGAACATATGAATCGGTTAGCATTTCTTCGGCCTGTCATATCTTCAATATTCTGCCCACTACCTTATATTTGTTTCTAACGGAAAATACAATAATCATGCTTTGGGAAATGCAGTTCCAATGTAGCCGGATCTTTAACGGGTGCATCAATCCTTGTAATTTAAACTTAGCCAACCTGGGAGCTCTGGGACCAATCAAACTATATATGTCAATTATCATCCTCTATAGCAATATGTTTTGTAGAAGATTACTAAAGATACCTTAAAGCGCCATTTCAAATTTGCAACATGATCAACTACTATTTTTGTTTTCTTCCTTCAAGAAAATGATTCTAATTTTTTTTTTTTCATTCAGAAAAGTTTTCCCTGGGTCCTTCAAGCAGTCCCCGACCTTGTTTGTTCTGGGTATTCAAAATTTCTAGACATGATTTTCAATAAATTTTCTTTATGTATCTTTCTTCTTTCATTACTCTAAAAAGTCTAATTCAAAACTTATACCGAACAGGACCTTGGGCTTTTTGGTTGCGCGAGTGGATATCAAATCTCGGCTGGTTTCTGGTTATGGATCTGGCCCAAAAGCCTTGAAAGCCCATGTGGTTACAACGGATCTGGCGCAAACCCATGAAAGCCCATATGGTTCTGCAGCCCTACATTTTCTCCTCTCTACCAACATAAAATCCCAACTCCAAAACCCTAGCCTCTCTCCTTCAGATCACATTTTCGCTCCAGCAGTCGCGGCGGGCAACAGCAACAGCCATGGTATCTTCTGCTCAAAAACCCTTCGAAAAATCTACACCCGTGTTTTCTTCCTGCATCTGTTTGTTTTTCTGTTAACATTTGCTTCTTCGAACAACTGAATTAATAGGGTATCGATCTGAAAGCTGGTGGCAAGAGCAAGAGGACTAAGCGGACCGCACCCAAATCCCAAGATATCTACCTCAAGCTCATCGTCAAGGTATATTCTCTCTCTCTCACTGCTCATATACGATGGCTCATACATCTTCAACTTGTTTTGAAATAAGGTTCATAAGTTTTTTGCTTGATATTTGATCAGCTGTATCGCTTCCTTGTGAGGAGGACGGGAAGCAAGTTCAACGCCGTGATACTGAAGAGACTTTTCATGAGCAAGGTCAACAAGCCTCCCATTTCTCTCTCCCGTTTGATTCGTTTCACCGAGGGAAAGGTGCACCTCTCTCTCCCCCTCTCTCTCTCCCATACATGATCAATACTTGCTGGCTATTCTATTCGATTAACAAGGAAATATACCATTTGAAAATATGCAAATTGATGAATTGTTTAGCACTTCAGTTTGTAATTTTGAATAGCGAGATCAGTCATGTATCGTGCCCTCGTGAGTAGGAAATGGGGGTATGTTCACGAGTCATAACCCCAATTCCAGCCCTTGCTCAAAATTTTATTCAATTTGAGTAGGACTGTATTCAAAAGCTTCATTTGGTAGAAAGTACTCAAGTGGATAAACCATAAACCCACATATAAGCACAAATTTTGAGTAAAAGCTACTTTTTTTTTTGATCAGCTGAGTAAATGGTACTTTAGTGGCATAGTTGTAAAGTTTGATTCTACCTTGAATTGGTGAAAGTTTTGAGTAAAAATATATCTGCTATGAGTTCAAGTCGAGAACTGGAGTAAGTGTAGAGGTTTTTTACATAGAATTTGGTTTTGAGTCATTTAGAAGAGTTAGGAGATGCTCTTACACACCTCACGTCCACTTGCACAAAGTTTCCCCCGTATCTCTTGAAATAGCTATATATTCCCACAGTGGCCCCTGCCTCTATGTGAGAGGAGGGATATATTTCCACAATGTTCCAGGTTTAATAGACCGAAAAGAACAAAATGCTTTTCTGTTGTGGAAAGATAGCTCCATTTCTTTATCAGCTTTAAATCTTCTTATATTGTTCTTTACATTGTCCCCTTGGGATTTTCTGTTTTATTTTCCTACATTTGATCACTATTGGTTTGATACCAGGATGGTAGGATTGCAGTAGTTGTTGGGACCATAACTGATGACATCCGGGTGGATGAAGTCCCTCCTTTGAAAGTGACTGCACTGAGGTTCACAGAAACTGCAAGAGCGAGGATTGAGAAGGCAGGTGGGGAGTGCCTTACATTTGACCAGCTCGCTCTTAGAGCCCCACTTGGGCAGAACACGGTATGTCTTGCAATCATACTTCTTAGTTTTTGTTTGTGAGATGTTGTAACTAACAATCACTTGTTGGTGTTGCATACTTGTGTTAATCTTATGTTCTAAACTGCACGGAGCTGGACCAGAGTTTATGCTTGTAATGAACAAGTAATGATACTTGTGTTAACCTTGTTTCCCTGTGACCACTAATATAACTACTGAAGATTTCAATTCTTTGTACTATTATGACTGACTAAGCTAATGAATTTGAAATGAAATTTATGTACTCTCTTCCTGCAATGATAAAATATGTTTTCCAATTCCGATCTGGTCTAGTGTGGTAAGAGTGAATTTTTACACTCAAAACCTTGATTCTCAACCAGTTCTGTGTTTTTGTATTTTTTTTTGTAGATTCTCTAACTCAGTTCATTCTTTACTTCCATGGTTTTAGAGGCTGTTCTCACATACCAATCTCTGTGACCATGTGGTGCAGGTTCTCCTTAGAGGCCCAAAGAATTCTCGCGAAGCAGTGAAACACTTTGGGAAGGCTCCTGGTGTGCCGCACAGCCATACTAAGCCTTATGTGCGAGCAAAGGGAAGGAAATTTGAGAAGGCCAGAGGAAGAAGGAACAGTAGAGGCTTCAGAAACTGAGCTCTTGGCAGTGGTTGCTACAGACTGATCTATTATTCTAAGCGAAGGATTTTGCCCACCCTTTTAGTCTTGGAGAGTATTTTGTTTTCTGTTTTCCTGTCTTTCAGACATTCTCAATATTGTAGCAGGTCTTCAGCATTTGTGTTGTCCTTAGTTGTTGGAGCTGGAAATTATTACATGTCTGTCTATCAGGGATTGATTCGTCATATTTTTCAGTTACGGATATGCCATTCAGAAAATAACCTGTTTCAGTTCCTAAAAGATGATATCCACCTGGTTAAGGTGTGTCCTGATCTGTTGTAGCAAATATTTGGTTCCGTCGTTGATGTGTTTTTAGGGCAACCAATTTAGGCTCCTGGAACTTTACTATTCAATCTGTGGGAAGTAAAGAGTAAAGAAACATCTGCATATTATGTTCTCTTTCACCCATTTTAATGGAATTTTATCCATCATGGTTAATCATGTTTAGTTTGAGCATCCATTGGCACAAGCGGCAATAGCTGCTAGCTAGCTTGAACGTGGAATTGAAGGATCGGGAATTGAATGCTATGATTCTGTTTATAGATAGCCCGAACTGTCTGGATTGATGTGGTCTTTGGATTCATAATACCCAGCAAAACAGAGGAAAAAAGCGGACAAGGGGTCACAAATGCACCATGGGACTGTATAGCTTGTTGATGGGCTCTCTGAAATATTATCATCAGAGTCCGTACTGCTCATTTGATAAAGTTCATCGAACATTACGTTCGTTCAAAATTATGGAGAGATTTGTTTTACAGTTTATTTTGCGAATCACGTTAACATTTCTTTTTCTATACACGTGTTGTCTGGTCATGTGGTTATAATGTCCGATGAACTAATTTTTTGTACAAATAATGGGTTTGACAAACTTATACATAAATGAATGATTCGAATAATGACGATGCTCTCTCGAAGTGCCTATTTGAGTTGCACTGCAATCTCGTACTAATAAGTTGCTGCACCAGCATGATTTCAAGCTTGAAAAGAGGTTGGAAAGAAAGTTCTTTGGTTAATGGTTAGCGTGGTTCAATACTTTTGAATTTGCAGTCTGTAGACTTCAGAACGAGGAAATATTCTGGAATCAAATTAGATTTGAATCCACGATAACAGTTTGTCACAAGATTCACTATGGTCTGCTTTTAACCCGTCAAGTCATAAAGAAGTAATTTTTGATAAATAATGAGTGATCTGTTTTTGACCGAATCGAAAAGTGAAATAATTGAGATAAGTGTTGATTGACCTGGACAAACTAACGTGACCATTGGAAAAAGAAGAAAAAGAGGAGATAGAAACCTTGTGCCATATTACCATGCGCTGCCCGCGTCTATTTGAAAGCACTATTCGAAGCAAGTGCTTTTTATGAAGTATATGCTTATGAGTTCTTCACCTATATTCTTATAGCCTTATTTAATAAGTCAACTTTTATCCAAGAAAATCTTAAAAAGATCCAATAAGATCTGATTTGAGGTAGAAATGTGATTATCCCACCAAGAACATTTGTCCCCAAAGACCAGAGGAAAGCAAAGTCAAACTTCTGCTTTCTCCTCCAAAAACCATTTACAGTGGAAGCTTTGAACTCCAAAGCAAAATCAGCAAAACTCTTCTTCAGAGAGAGAGAGAGAGAGATGGAGAAGATAAAGCACAGCACCGTATTCGTGAACGGCATAAACATGCACGTAGCAGAAATCGGCGACGGTCCACCTGTCCTATTCCTACACGGCTTCCCTGACCTCTGGTACACGTGGCGGCACCAGATGCTCTCCCTCTCCTCCCGCGGCTACCGCGCAATCGCCCCGGACATGCGCGGCTACGGCGACACCGACGCGCCGCCCTCCGCCGCCAGCTACACCGCCTTCCACATCGTCGGCGATATCGTGGGCCTGTTGGATGCACTGGGACTGGATCGGGTCTTCCTGGTGGGCCACGACTTTGGGGCCTACATGGCCTGGTACTTTTGCTTGTTCAGGCCCGAACGGGTTAGGGCTTTGGTTAACATGAGCGTTGTGTTCCATCCGAGGAGCCCTTCGAGAAAACCAATTCAGTCACTTAGAGCTGCGTTTGGTGATGACTATTATATGTGCAGATTTCAGGTGATTTCTGGTTCCTTCAAGCACTGTGATTTTAATCGAGCTTAGCTTATTTATGAGACAAATTGATCTCAAACAAGCTTTTAATCGAGCTGAACACGAGCCGACCTCGAGTCGTTTGAATTTATTATGCATCATAAGCCAAACAAGCCGAGTAGTAGCTTTGTTCGAGCTCGGCTTGAAAGTTTAACGTGCTTTAAAGAAATGTTCAAGCTTGGTTTTCTGAACAAAAACAAGCTGAAACTCGAGTAGCTCTATTCGTTTGCAAGTCCTAATCGGAGAACTGTCCAATTTAGCTGGAACTCTTGAGTATTTGGCGTATTCTACTGTAAGTAATCTTTTGTGGTGAATTTTGTCCAATATATAGCTCGAATTGTCTAATTTTGGTTTTATACGCTTTGCAGATTCCCATGTATTAGTTATTTTGTTTGGAAGAAGTGTAGTGGTGCGATTTAATTGGTTCAATTCTTAGCGGTAATGATAAGTCTTTTTAGACTTATCTTACTCGAAATGAAGTTCTGCTATGCTAGTATAAATATTGGGGTTGTACGAATGTAGTTGAATCATGTCTGAATGCCGTGCTTGTTTGGTTATTATGTTCTATAGTTTCACAGCCTAAACACCCATAGAGTACGGCAAACTAGGGTTTGTGTACCAATGCCAATCCCTTAAGGGATAAGGAAACATATGCATTTGACTATTTTGTGGAATGAGATGCTTCATTTACAATGACATGGTTAATTCGAGCACCGATTCATTATCTTTTCTACCACTCTTTGTTGTATGAATGGAGGAATCAAGGCAGCACATTCCAATATTTGTTGAAGGTGGTTAGACCAAGTTTAGTACCATGTAGATAAGTTCTCTCCTTTTTATGTACTGGCTAGATATGAGGATACGGCTCACATTCCTAAGGCACCACCTTAAAGACGTTCTCTTTTTTTGGTTTGTGTTGTAGGAACCTGGTGAGGCAGAGGAAGAGTTTTCCCGCGTTGATACCGCAAGACTGATAAAGTATTTTTTCTTATCTCGCACACCTGGTCCCCTTTGTGTGCCTAAGGAAGTGGGATTTGGTGGTTCACCCCATACTCCGTTTGACTTGCCCTCTTGGCTTTCGGAAGAAGATCTCAATTATTATGTCACCAATTTTACCCAGAAAGGTTTCACTGGTGGACTAAATTACTACCGAGCTTTGGACTTGTAAGTTCTGTTTGGCACTTCTTTAGAACTTTTCTGAATGTGTATCACATACTAGGTGGCATGCATGAATATAGGAAATTATATCCATGCACTTGTTTAGTTGAAATGCAAGAGGATTATCATATATGTGGATTTCTACAGAGTTTTTTTTTTTTGAACTGCAAAAAATAAATTTCATTAATCTTTGAAATTGTTACAAAGACTAATAGGATAAGGAGAACGGCATCATATATTTCTACAGAGCAATGATCATTTCTTTAGACTATAAATTCTTATAGGATTCGGTTTTTATTTTGAGGTCAGTGATTAGGCATGAAATTTAGCTTTCTTTTTTTGTTTAATGGAGGATGGAGGGTTTGTATATGCGAGCCCAGTAACTTCATTTTCCTATTGTTGCAGAAATTGGGAGCTAACAGCACCATGGACCGGGTCGCAAATAAAGGTGCCGGTTAAATTTATTGTGGGTGACGAGGATGTGATTTATACTACCCCAGGTGCCAAGCAATATATTCACAGTGGTGCTTTCAAAAAACTTGTTCCCTTTTTGGAGGAACTTGTTGTAATGGAAGGAGTAGCTCATTTTCTCAGCCAAGAAAAGCCAGAAGAAATCAGTGCGCACATATATGATTTCATCCAGAGGTTTTGATCCGACCTTGTTATCTGTTCATGCCATGTTCTTGTAAGTGTGATTAAAGGTCATATATGTAACCAGAATAAGACATCTCTTTCCAAAAAATAGTTGCCATGGTTTTGTAATTGTCTAATTCTTTGTCACTACAAAACAAGCCAATGCCTATATGTTAGGTTCCGGGCTACTTTGCTGTTATATGTTGGATGCCATTTTTACCTTTGAAAAAACATGCCAATTTCTTTCGGGAGGGTTTATTATGCTGAGAGCCTGAGATCATTTTGTCGGAGGCACATGATAGATTGATGGTAAGGGAGTAAGAAAGAATGATAGTTTGGAAATTTTTCTTTTCTTATTATGACCAAGAGAGGTAATATTGTCATTTTTAGTAGACCCCTTAACCTTAACCCATAGTTTCTGTTGATGCGACTTAAATATATATATGCAAGATTTGCATCCAAATTTGGTGTCTAGGAAGGAGCATTCTTAGAAAGTCCTTATTAATCTACTTCTAATACAGCTGTTAATTTATACTTTGGCTGTGCAATCCTGCTATTTAGAATCCCAAAATTTATCCTTAACCAAGAGCTGATTACTTGATTACCTATTGCCAACTTGTATGTCTTTCATTAGGAGAGAAATTTTGCAAGGCTTTATAGGGTTCCATTATTCCGTACCCATACACTGGGTTTGGGGTCTACATGATTTTGTGATTGTGAAGGGGGTTCGGACGCCACATGATCACACCCCATGACCCCCCAATAATTATTCCTTGTAAAAGGGGTTTGTGTGCTTAGACTTTTTGACTCTTAATTGCGTGGTTAGTTAAGCATTAAATGTGAGCCTAGTCCTCGTCCTAGCCTATCATCTCAATCTAAGATAGATAGCCATTAGCCGCCTACCTTCGATTCTTGGCACGCAACCATCAGTGGACCAGTCAGTAAGAAAATGACATTGAAGAAATAGAGGAAATTTGGATTAAAAAAGAAGTTGCAGCATTCTGAAAAGAAATACTGATCAATATTATATCACCACGAGCTACCCTATGACCATCCCTTAGTGAGCACATTGTTCATTGAGTCTTTAGCTTCTTATTTCTTGGAGAATATTTCTTATTAGCTTCCAAGGACATGCCACCAAGAGAGAACTATTGGCTGTTAGTTTCCGAACTTCTGAATGAACTCATATATATGAGCACTGATTTCCTCTGGCTTTTCTTGGTTGATAAAGTGAGCTACTCCTTCCATCACCACCACTTCTTCCAGAAGTGGGACGTCTTTCTTGAAACCACCTTCGTGTATATATTCCTTGGCACCGGGGGTGTTATAAGTTGTATCCAAGTCCCCTACAATAAATTTCACTGGCACTTTTATCTGTGCTCCTGTCCAAGCTGCTGTGAGCTCCCAGGTCCTGTAATCCAAGAAACAAAAGATTGAAACTAACCCCTGCTACATACTCATGTAATAGAAATTCTAGCACAAGTACATACAGGTCTAGTGCGCGGTAGTAGCTGAGTCCTCCAGTGAAACCTTTGTGCCTATAATTGGTGGCAAAATAATCTATGTCTTCCTCAGTCAACCATGAGGGCAACGTGGATGGAGCCTGCATATGGTCCGTGAATCCTTTATCTTTAGGAGCACAAGGTGGGCTTGGATTGCGGCTTGAAAGTATTGCTTTCATCAGTATCGTTGTATCAATCTGTGCAAAGTCCTTCTCTGTCTCCCCAGGTTCCTACAATACCCATATTGTTTCGTTTGGTGGTATAATTCACGGTTCAGTAATGCTATCCGCACAGCAAATGTGCACAGATTTTGTACACAGATTTTTTGTGGGGCCCACTACGGGTCTCACACAAACAATCCAAGCCGTTCATTAGATGTAAAACATTTTTTCAAGGGCCCCCGCAAAAAATCAGCTCAATCCGATATCTATAAGTGTTTGATTCAATCATTTAACTTTTCATTATCCTAAGATTCGAATGAAAAGTTAAATGATTGAATCAAGCATCTATGAGTATTGGATTGAGCTGATTTTTTGCTAGGGCCCTTGAAAAAATATTTTACATTTAATGAACGGCTCGGATTATTTGTGTGGGACCCGTAGTGGGCCCCACAAAAAATCTGTGCACAAAATCTGTGCACTGTGCACATTTGCTGTGCATGTAGCATTATTGTTCACGGTTATATCCCAATTGTTTCATTTAGTGGTAAACGCCACATGCCTGGAAAAATATCTTATGATGTATATTCTAATTTGGTGTGGTGGAGAGTATTGGATTGAGTTTAGGCAATTCGGTATTCTAAAAATTGGTTTATATACATGATATATACATAGTAGAGGTCGTTTATATATTAGAAGACATGTATCAAGGCGAAGATTTATGTACATATATGAGGGGTCAATAAATGCATTGTTTCATGTATTTGGCTATATTCATATATCTAGGAGCCTCTAAATATGTATTTGCTCCTGTGAGGCAATCATGTGGAGAGAAACAGAGTGTGAAGAAAGAGCAAGGTCAAACCGAGTTGATGAACTACGATAAGCATACGGAAAAGGAAAACATAGTCTACAGAGTTTATCCATTTTGGACGACACGGCCTTGTTGGAAATCTGACATGCCAAATACAGTCAAATACTGGAGAAATAAGATCACCTGAAACCTGCAGACATAGTATCCATCGCCCATCATAGCTCGCATTGCTTCTACGGGCTTTATAGAAGGATGCCTAGGCCGAAACGCAACACTCATGTTGACCAGGGCCTTGATACGATCCGGCTGGAACAAGCAGAAGTACCAACAAATAATAGCCCCCCAATCATGGCCTACTAGGAAGACTTGATCCAAGCCCAGAGCATCCAACAGGCCAACTAAGTCGCCAACGATGTGGAGGGCAGTGTAACTTGTTGGGGAAGGCGGCGCTTCAGATTCCCCGTAACCGCGGAGATCCGGGGCGATTGTGCGGTAGCCTTGAGAGGATAGGGAGAGCATCTGGTGACGCCATGTGTACC
Source organism: Rhododendron ovatum (assembly GCA_019656835.1). NCBI lineage: Eukaryota > Viridiplantae > Streptophyta > Magnoliopsida > Ericales > Ericaceae > Rhododendron > Rhododendron ovatum. The sequence goes on along the minus strand of CM033792.1, from coordinate 1,355,273 downwards.
AGAGCTCCGGGAAACCATGAACAAACAGCACTGCTGGGCCTTCACCTATCTCTGCTACGTGCATGTTTATGCCATTCACGCTTACTGTTTTATGCTCTATCTTCTCCATCTTCTTCGTTCTCACTCTAAGCGCATTGCCTGATTGGCCTCCTGCTTTGCTTTTAACACCCTGCTAGTTCTTGTCTAGAGAGAGAGAGAGAGAGAGGATAGTAGTATTATGTGCCATACAAACTTCGTTTTCTGGATTATTGTAGACAAGTTGTAGTTAGGTATATCTTGTGGAGGTAGCCGGCGGGTAGATCGAGGATCAGGAAGCTGTTAACACGCTACGTATTGGCCAACAAGGTTTTGTTTTTCAATGGTTGACATACTGTTCTGTGATTTTTTATGGTAATGGATGGGCGAATTATATGGGGAGAAAGTTACTAGTCAATAGGCATGGGGAATTTATATACGGAATATTTAAATATTCATCCTATTTATCTATGTCATGTAAGAATTCATCTTGTCCTTTTTTCATACTTATGTTTTCATCCTTTTAGTGTGTGAATTACCTTTCTTACCATTTTCACTATAATATACATATACTAGTGCATGCCCGTGCCTGAAGGCACGGCGCAACACGTTTCGGTCATACGGTTGGTGATAGGGGAGAGAGCAAGGGAAAGGAATGTGCTGGTCCTGTAGTGATCTGATCAAACAATACCATTCAAACGAAAGAGGAATAAAGTCGACAACAATTAATCTCCCAATTGGAATACTTTTTAAGTTACATATGTTATCCTCGTAAAGCTTTTTAAAAAGTGTTAAATTCACTTGGATACCTCATGTGGCGTGTCCAGACATATCTCCATGTGTTTCCATCGTGTCGCATATTCTCGCAGTGTCAAACCACGAAAAAGGGCATAAATAATAAATTCACTCCCCCCCTATTTTTCACTCTGTCAAACATGAATTTTAAAAAACTAACGTGTTCTGAAGAGAGAGAGGGTCTGATTATAGCATTAGGTTAATAGATTACCATAAATAGTCTCAATTTTTTGGAGTATTAGCCAAAAATTTCTGTGACTACCATGATTGATTAGGATAACTCCTAATATGATTCAAATTTCGGTACTGCCTGAAATTTTTAGATTACCAACGTACAATTTCTTAAATAGTGCTTGACTATTTTATACCGAGAATTAAAATGGCCAGAAAGCTCCATTGACAACTCTAAAGATGTTATGGCAACAAAGAGCATAATGCATGTAATACCAAAATTAGGGTAATGCCTTTCATTAAAGAAAACTCCGGATTCCTTTCAATAAGTAAAAAGAAAAAACTGAATTCGTCTACTTCATAAACCTGATAAAACGCAAATTAACAAAACTATGAATTTATCTTAACAAAACAAAAAAAATATTTATTTGTCCCACCTATTAAAATAGAAACAATCTTGGAATCGTACAGTTTGCCACTTTCCCGTATAGTTTGCATGACAATATTTTCACCTATTAAAATAGATAAAATTATGAAACAGGACTAATATACATGGAAGTCGTAAATGGGTATACTTGGAATCGTGCATCATTTTTAAACTAATATACATGAAATTCCCGGGTAATTTTTAAACTACGCACGATACTGTATGTTTCATGCAAATCGTGCAGGATTTTTAAACCAATATACACAGAAGTCCCGGGTAATTTTTAAACTATGCATGATACTGCATGTTTCATGAATAATCGTTCAGAATGGAAGTATGAGAGTATGAAGCTACTTTTACTTTCATGAAACATAATACATTCTCTTAACTTTAAATAGCATGCAAAATCAATTGTATTAACATATCTAAAATTAAAGAAAATGAAGGAGAGTCAGCACGATGCACGTGATCTGAGACGACGTCCTATAATATCCTCTACAAAAGAGTAGAAAAGGACAGAGTTACACAGAAGTAAAAAAATGATAAATTGAAGGAATTTGTTAACCTATTATTGGTAGAGAGAAGACAAAAAGAAAATAACATATGATATGCTTTTTCACACATTTCCCTCTGGTTGCTCTTGATCGATATGATAATTTCTCTTGCAAAAAGAAAATATCAGAGGAAAGTATGAAAGAAAATCTAACCATCTATCTACAAAACAAATGTCAAAATAAAACATAGAAATGAAACCAAGGATCAAACTACTCACATTAATATGTAGTTTTTCAAAGATTCCGTCTCAATATTGATCAGCAGAAAGTTGAACCACTCCTGCATAATACGAAAAATTCGAAGAAAAGTAACAAAATTCAAGAGATTGAGAATTAGTGTATCAAACCTACCTATACATTTTCAGGGGGAAAAATAGGAGAAACCATCATCGAAGAGAAAGCAATAGCTAGGCGGCCAAAAAAATAATAAAGAATGTCTTCCGAGAAAAAATTCAAAGAAAAGTAACAAAATTCAAGAGATTGAGAATCAGTGTATCAAACCTACTTATACATTTTCAGGGGGGAAAATAGGAGAAACCATCATCGAAGAGAAAGCAATAGCTAGATGGCCAAAAAAATAATAAAGAATGTATTCCGAGAGGTAATATATAGGACAAAATCTTATATAGGAAAATGGGCAATTTCCTATACAAATCTTATATGGAACGGAAGTCAGCAATTTCGTCTGTTTATATATGGGAAGTGTTTTATTTTTTTTCCTATTCAGCCGAGATTTCCTCAATTAACGTAGATGGCAAATCTTGCTCAATTAACGAAGATTACCACATATATCTTTGTCCAAAGAACATAAGTTATTTACTAAATTGCCATTGATTTGTATGTGAAGGGTGGAGAAATTTGGACCGTTGGATTTGTTTGTATGGTTAGATAAAATATGTGTTCAAGAGAAATCTGAACCGTTGAGAAGGAATATTTCTAAAGATACCCGTCTTGTTTTATAATATAGATTGCTTTCCTAATTTAGTGGGATTAGATTTGATTGTTTTCTCAATTTGGTGGGATTTGATTGGATTATTTTCCTAATTCAATGTTATATTGCTTTCCTAATTTAGTGGGATTGGATTTGATTGTTTTCCCAATTTAGTTGAATTGGATTTGATTGTTTTCCCAATTTAGTGGGATTGGATTGGATTATTTTTCTAATTCAATGGGATTTGGTAAATTTCAATATGATTGATTACTTATTTTTAGAAATATCTATATAATAAAACAGAGCTGTGTTTGAATCCAAAAGATAATCAACGCTCTAGATTTATCCTAACACCTACATAAATCTCTACCCTTCATTCTACAATGGCATTTTTGTAAATATAATATCCATCCAAGGGTCATCATCTATAATACAAGGTGGCCCACACATTTTTCTTGCATAAATCTTCACCGTTTAATTTAGAACACATTTTTCTGCATAAATCCTAACCATTGAGTTGTTCAACATGGTCAGGTTTTTTTTGGCAATGAACGAAATTTTTGGGTTGACATTATATATTGAGTTATGGAATATAAAGATGATTAATTTTGATTGAATATAATGACTAATCATAATGCCATCCTACAGGGAAGAATTTCGGGTAATGACATAATGTCATGCCATAATGGAAAACAATCCTTGAAATTGCCGTTTTATTCTTTTCCTTTTTTGGTAACGAAATTTGGGTGAACAAATCTCTCTATCGCACTTTTCAAGTATCTTGAAAGGATTCACATAATTATGTTCAGTTTCATATAATTCTGCTCTTTCGACGAAATAGGTATGTTTTGACACAAGAAATTTTGGGATGGTGATGAAGAGAAAAATTTCAAGATACTTGAAAAGTGTTGAAGACAAACTTTTGCAACTATGATTCTTTTGCTAAATACGACATTTGTGGAGTACCATTTTTGTTGCTTTTGTGTATGAGATTGACTCTATTATTTAGTTTTTTTTCCATGTTAGAATTTGAATGCAATTAATGTACCAAAAGTTTGAATTGGATTTGACTATGGCAAGTATTGAATTTGGCTTTTCATGTGTTTTCTATTTCATTTGTTTAAGTTTGGCCAGTATTATAATGGTTGTTGTTTTATACTATGGTGGTCATACAATTACATTATTTTTGGACAAAGATGAATTTGTCTGTAGTAGTAATCGATGTAGTCAATAGCATAACGAGCAAATGGTTTTTTGTGGTGATAAAATTGTATTGGTATGTGTCTTTAGGCACAATCAGTTTGCTCATACCTAGCTAAGGTCATTCGAAATCATATTAAATAATGAATTCTTTGATTTGGGCCTTCAGGGACGAGCAATGATTAAGAAGAAGTGGAATTATATTTTTATAGTGGATGATTTTGAATCGAACCGCGGTCTCTATTTAGGGAGAACCACGTAAAAATCAATAAGTCATGGTTTGTTGTTGTTTACTTCTTTTTTTGACAGGTTGTATGACATTAAATTTTTTTGCTAGATAATTGAAATGGTATATGAACTGAAGTGCCAAATATTTTTTGACAAGTTGCATTAGCTAACAAGTAACAGATATCGAGTTGGTTGGAGCTTGAAACTTAGAAAGTCTACAATTTTTTTTTCAATAATGCAGTAGAAGTGGAATTACATTTTTATATTCAATTGAAGGACTGATTATGTTTTGTCTTTTCTTCTTGATTTTAGAAAACTTAATGAATAAAAGCTAGATGTTACTGGTTTTGTATTCTTAATTGAAGGGCTGATTAAGTATAATTATTGGTTTTGTATTCTTATATTTTGAAGCTTGATTTTTTTAAGCACATAAAGTGAATTTATTGATTACAGTTGGGTTTTGCCAGTTGTGATATGTAGATTGTACTATGGTCGAACTGGTTGTGAATTTAAATGGCTGGCGATAATTGCCTTTAAGTACGGGGACTATAACTATTAGTTTGTTAGTTTGTATATGTGTTGATTCAAGTTAATCAGTAGATGTACTTGAGCAATTATTTTTTATTTTTTGCGTAGTTAGAATGTTCCAAATGGGGACTTAGCCTTCAAAATTGAGTATGAATTGAATACCGATTTCGAACTGTGCCTTCAGGCACGGGCAATTTCTAGTAACATGATAAGTTGACCATATATTTGTATTTTTTTCTTCATCCTTCGAGTTGGCCAACCAGATAACAGAAAGTCATATTTTTCATTGATCTTATTACATGGAACATGACTAAATTACCGTAAAAAAATATATAACATGACATTCAAACAGTTACATGGTTAAATTACCATGACGATTACTACGTGGACACGATTAATATCCCATGATTCGAACAAATATTTCATGGTAAATGGTTCAAATAAACAAAAAACCATGCCAAATTGTTCAGTTACTTTGAATACCGGAAGCAGCGGATCCCAAGTCGGGTAATTTGGAGGGAGTAGAGGGCCGGGTTGGGACATCCAAATTGTTCAGTTACTTTGAATTTTATGTGGTTTAATGTGTTTGATTTCGTGCAAGCAAATATTAGGGATCACTAAATTGTTTGTTCTTTATTCGTTGATTCAAGTTAACTGGTCAATGGATATGCTTAAGCAATTGTTTTTGCGTTGTTGGATTCGTTTGACAAGGGTTGAGATATTGCACGTGAGCCTAGTATTGATTTGTGTGCTGTGATTGTTCAACTCATGCCTTTGTATGCACTAGTAGTAAGAAAAAGGGGATTGCTATGTTTTCTGGAGAAATATGCATGTAATGAATGCTAGGCTGGTATTGTATCCATTCATAATTGTCAAGTGTAAGCCATATGGCCCATATCCGAGATGGATGCTGTCAACATTTATATTTTATTTATTTTTTCAAAATGAATTATAGATTATTACATTTCATTTTAAAATACTGTCCAATTGGACTTTGAAACGAGCACTTGAAATTACGAGATTATGCCTTGTAAAGAGTACGTCAATCAATCGTTGCAATAAAATGCTTTAAAATTTGTCTAGGATATCCAAAGATGCGTCCCTTTGACCATAAAAGTAGAGCATTATTCAAACCGAATAAATGGCTGGAGGCTACAAAAGCCTTCATAGCTTCTGATCTTGTTTTGATCAGCAAATTATTTTCCTTAGACCATATTTTGTCCACCACATATTCAAAGATCATTTCAATTATCTATTATCTATTATCTATCCTATGCTGCCTTTCTGACACACCCATTTTCTGAATTTTTTTGGAAATATTGCAGAAATTGTACAAGACAAGAATCTCAGGTAGAATACTACGGACGTATGGACAATAGTAGAGAAAAAAATAATGTGGCCCTAAATTTAAGGCATCACCATTTTTGACAAATACGTATTTGTGAAAAAGAATCCATCAATCAGCTTAAGCCGTGGGGGGCAGCGTTGAGGTTTAGTTATTCTGTTTTTTTCTTTCTTCGTCTTTCTTTTTCCGGCCGTTTGGCTCAAATTCTACCAGCTGATTTGGGTTTCTCCCAAATCAGTCCGGTTTGGTACCAGTTTGGGTTTCCCAAATCTGGTGAGGAAGAGGTGGTGGGTGAATAATCGGCACCTTTTGAGGATCGTCTGAGTTTGGGGTTGTTTGGGGTTGTTGGTGGGTTGTGGTTTGTCCGGGTGTTGTTGTCGGTGAGGGGTCTGCTCTCTGACCTTTGTTCCGGTGAACAGCTCTCGCCATCCAGATTTCACATGCGCTTGTCGGGTTTGAGTTGGGGGTCCGTTTGGATTCTCTACGATCTAGGCTGTGATTGGTTCTCATCTGGCGAGTTCACCGGTCTTGCTATGCAGGGGGTGCTTGTGTCAAAGTCTAGATAGTTTTGACTCATTCTTGTATTTTTTGATGAAATCTGTATTACCTTCGGGCATTGTTATGATATGAATTGACTGTGTTTCAAAAAAAAAAAATCAGCTTAAGCCATTCATTCGTCTTGATACGCAAAAGCTAATGGCACAGCATGTTGGTCTGATCCTGGAGTAACATCTCAAAAACAGCCCACCAGAAAAAAATGCAAATAAGAAAGAGGGACAGCCCGCTCTCTTCACTGTATTGGGTCAATTTTGGTCCCGTTCCCTTAGACCCACGGTAGGCCATTTATCTGCACTCGATGACGAGTTGAGTTTTGATCACTCTCATTTCTCTTCTCAGTGGTGACCTAAGTTCGAGTACCACGGAGAGCAAGTTTGGGGTTCAGGGCTATGGATAGCCTCTGAACCCCCCGTTGACTAACGCACTAGCATCCCGCTAGCCCTTGCTGATGTATAACGAATGTCAAAAAACTTAAAACCGTGAACATTACTCTCATTCATTTTGGTTGAAATGGCGTAGATTCCATCACAAAGTGAACTGGGGGTGAGACCTACACCATTTCAACTAATAATAAATGGGCTAATGTTCACCCTCTTTTAAGGAGGGTAAACAAAATTGCACTCCTTGATGACAGACATGAATTAGAAAGACGTTTTGTTACAAACATATGTAACCGAACTGGGGGTTGGTGCTGTCCCAGACGATCTCGGTCTGCTCTAATCCTGTTCCGATGATTAGAAATGTTTTCTTTGTAGAGATTGTTGAGTAGAAGAAGTGTGTCAAAAATCAGCTCGATTTGATATCATTAAGTGCATAATCAATACACATATAACTCGGCAATAATGGGTTCTAGTGGTGTTGATCAAGTGTTTTTGATTCATTCTTTTCAAGAAAAAAATATTTCGATCAAACACTTAATAATATCCGATCAAGCTGATTTTTGTCACTCTTCTTCTACTCGACGAACTCTACGAAGTGAACGTTCTGATCATCGGGACGAGACGGAAAAAATACTCTCAGTCCTATAACAACACACAAATACTCACACAGACTCACTTACAATAAGTGTTGATCCCACACTTTTTTTTTATCGGCAAAATTACATTTTATTAGGGATAGGGAAAGGAATTCCAACTGAAAGTTGAAAACATACAACTAGATGGACAAAAGCCCAATATAACATCTGAGAGCTTAAAGTGTCTAGATAAAACACCTAAGGGCACGACACACTTTGGACGCTTCCGGTGTGTGTGATGGTGGCATTGTTGTTGGTCACAATCATCATTTTCGTTTCAACTGGGCTACGGGACTAGCGGAAAGTCGAACTAGAAAAATACTCCGTACTCACATTAGATTTGGGTCATACGTGAAAATTGAGCGCATATTTATAGTGAGTACGAGTACGTAGTAGTATGATTTTCGGTATACGTCTTTTGGCATTTTTCTAGTGAGAGAGTGCTTGGAATTTTGGTCATACTAACAACGCTGTTTCTTATGAACTTAACTTGAATCTAATAGTTTTGTCCTTACTTGAATTTTTTTTTCTCATTTGTTAGTTTTGTGTCAAAATTTTGTGGGTTATTGAATCGTCTTGATGAAGGAAATCGGAAAAGTAATTTTTTTTTTACTTTTACCCAAATATTTTAAAAAATAACCACAAAAAAGTAAAAAATTTCAAATAAGGGTAAAACTCTTAGATTTAAGTTAAATTCATAAGTTCTCCTAAAGTTATAAAAAAATTAAGGTACTTTTGTCCTTAGTTGTTTTTTTTTTTTTTTTTGCATTTGTTAGTTTGTGTCAAATTTTTGTGGATTATTAATTTGTCTCAATGAGAGAAATCAGAAAAGTAAAAAAAAATTTATTTTTACCCTAATATTTTGAAAAATAACAATTTTTTAGCAAAATAAATCAACTTATTTCACTAATTTGCTAAAAGTGGTTATTTCTCAAAATACTTGGATAAAAATACTCTTTTTTTTTTTACTTTTTCGATTTCTCTCATCGTGACGAATTAATAATTCACAAAAATTAAATACAAAATTAATAAATACAAAAAAAAATTAAATAAGGACAAAATCAACTTAATTTCTTATAAATTTAGGAGAACTTTAACAGCCTCTCAAGAGTCAGAGTCATGCAGTTTCTTTTTTTTGAACCGCAGAGTCATGCAGTGTTTAAATTCGTAAACTTGATACCCATAACGGACCGGCAGTCCAATCAGTGGATAGTGAAAGAGGCCTCTGATCTGATCTGATCTGATCTGATCTAATCTGAACTGAACTGCCAATGAGGAACTAGAAAGAAACAAAAGCACCTATACATCACGGGATCACATGGCATCACCACATGGCATCCTATCCTATCTAGCAAATCCCCTTCCTATCCACCAAATCAATTCTATGAAGATACTCGTCGTAGTAGTAGTAGTAACGATGAAACCCAAGATTAGTTCGGTTAGTTGGTGAGTTTGCTGCTCAATGATTAATCAGATTTCGATTTCTTAAGACCAGGTTGCAAGAAAAAAAAAATTTCTTTTGAATCTATTAGACTTGGCATTGATAGTTTGCTGTAATTTGACCGGACCGGAAAAGAAATTAATCGAGATGCACATAGCTCGTTTGAACACCCTTGCTGTCAAGGAAAAAAAAATCATATCTTCAACAACCGGGCACTGACGGGATGTAAATGGGACATGATCAACTTTACCTTACGACAATGAAATATTCTCTCCCTTTCATTTTCATTGTCTATTTAAAAAATACATAAAAGATAAACAGAATAATAAACAATGAAAATAAGGAGGAAGGAGTACCAACTAGCTATCCGGATATGGTAGTAGTTTAGTTACCAAATATTCCGTCGTTGTCAACAGTAAATTTCCCTAAAGCAATATTAGCGTTCCCCATCACTCTCGAAATAATCATAATCTTTACTTACTGCATGCATCTTCTTTCAATCAACAAAAGTTTTCACAAATTACCGCATGCATCTTCTTTGCCATTAAAGCTTGGGTAGAGTGTGGAAGTGAAATAGGGCCCATTATAGTAGTGTGGAATTAGAGCCAGTCCAGTCCATTATTAACGAGACATCATTATGGAGTAGTTTGCTTTTGGGCATGTGAGAGAGAGAGAGAGAAGAGCACGTGTTGTTTAGCCCCAAAAATGAAGAGCCACATGATGATAAGTAAAAAGAGCATATCACTCCAACAAAGATGCTACTAATGTCCAATCTGGGCCATTAATTTCAGACCAAGGAATCGATCTTCCATGTTCTTCCTCTACATTTTTAGAAGTAACATCCCCATATTCATTTTAATAATGAATTAGGGTTCCCACCAAACTCCATTTTTTCCAACTTCTTTTCATTCTTTTTACATGCGAATAAGTTATTTCATGGAGCCGTGCAATTCAATTGTCCGTTTTGACATTCAATGGTTAAAATATGTTTTAAAATTATTACCGGTAATAAGTATCTCTGACCGTTAATAGTTTATTTTTAATATGAATCGTCCAAAAGTGACGAATGAGATTGGACGGATGAGATTGAGCTCCGTAAAATTTATTTATTCATGACTCCTCTGTGAATAAGTTATTCTCTTCATTCATCATATCACAACTCCTTTTCATAAAAAAAAAAAGTATGGGGTAGAACCATAAAAATAAGACAAGTTTTTTTACCAAATGGTAAGATCAGTTACGGCGAATAAGTTATCCTCCCACAATATATTTATGTTGCCGCTCAGTCTAAGCTTATGATTGGATCATTAGTGTTAATACATCATATAAGAGAGGTGTTTTTTTTTCCGGCCATATAAGAGGAATTGGGGGAGCCTCTTGTGCGTGTTGTTCACGTCATCGGATCGTGCATCCGACTGCACGGATTTCATCTCGGCAATGAACAGTTCTCGGTCGTCAATTGCTGAGATGAGATCCGAGCTATTGGATGCACGATCCGACGGCTCAGATCGTGCACAACACTCATGTTGTGCACAGCACAACTCCGAGTTTTTTTACTGAAATATTTTATCGAACAGACACTATTTTTTATAAAAGGAAAAAATTAATTATTCACGTACTTATTAATGCTCCATGTTTTTTTCCCCCTCTTGTCGCATTGTTCTATAAGTCGCAACTTGAACAGTTATAACAATCAGCATTCCCCGAGATGAGATGAAATCATGAAACATTCCAAAGGGGAGTAGAGATGGAGCTCCGATTTGTGGAATAAATGCTCTTCTTCTTCTTTTGTTTAGGACTATCAGGAGTTTTCAGGCCAGCAAACTCGTATATCGACTAATTTCCTTCCAGTTTGATAAAGACAGGTCATTCATGCCGCCACTCCAATATTAGAGAATTCACGAAAAATAACTTTTTTGCGGCTTAACCTAAGAGTTGAACTCTAAACAATTGTGTGGAGAGCATACCGGCCACCAATCCGGACTAACCCTGAGGATTGAAGTGCTCTCTTTATTGATTTGAAAAAGGAGATCCATATCCTGATTTCCTGATTCCCGTGTCCAGTTCCATCCACATTATGGGTCTCATTTGACAGTTTTCTGGAAACACATTGAACCCAATATTAAAGCCTGAAGCCCTCCCCAGCCACATGCATTTTTTTGTTCATCACCTTTACCCGACAGTAGATTTGATTTGTTACTCTGCTACACGTTACTCTTTGAGACTTTAGCCTATTTACGTGATATTCTCCATTTTGCTCCGATTCTTGTCCCGGAGATGCGGGAACACAAACAGAGCAACTGAATTTGCAGAAGTTTGGTAGCTTTAATTGTGAGTAGTGTTTTCTACGTCCAAGTGCAGGCGCGGGTGTGGGTGCGGGACCGCGAACGTCAAAGTGTCTTCTAAAAATCTTACAAACAAGTGGAATTCATGAGTAGGAAAGTGAGAGCGGGAGCAGGGACGGAACCAGAATTTTGTAAATGCAGTGGCCGAACTATGAACAAGATTTTTAAATTTCAAAGTTCAGAAATCTAATAGTTTATTTGGTCTATGTTTTGAGGGAGATTTTTTGGATAGTAAGTAGAGAGATAAAAAGAGGAATGTGATAAATAATTGAAGAAAAAACTTATGGGAGATATGGGAGACTGTAGCACAGAGAGAGAAATTAGGTTTGAGGACGTAAAATGAACACATTTTTAAAGAATTTAAATGTCTAAATAACACTTAATACAAAATACAATATCTATGTGTTTTTAACAAAACAAACAAAAAATAACTAATATTAATATTAATTTTTTTTATAAAAAACCCAAAACAACGCGGGAGCCGTGGCCCCCATATGACCACCTATAGATCCGTCATTGATCGGGAGTGAATGCCATTTTGAAAAATTATGTGATTAAGAAACATATTTCTGCCCTAGTATTAGTGCAGTCTGTGTCAATAGTTAATTTATAAACAAATTGGACTTAGTTATTAACAAAGGTTTGGCCTACATCTGTATTTGTTGAAGACAAGTATAAAAGTTTAACCCACTACATCCCTAGCTTAAAAACCAATCCCAAGACTTTACGTCTTCTTCGTTTTGGGGTCTCAAAATACTTGAGCCCGGTCTCCAATATCTTTCCATCTCTTTCCACTTCTATTACTTTAAAAAACTTCTCTCAAAATGCACACCTCTACATTACATATTCTTTAGATTTTTTGGGATAAAATAAGTGCATTAAAAAGAAATTAAGTGTTTACAAGCCTTGGGTACTTTGTTTCCTTTTAATGCGCTTATTAAAAAAGAAATCTACTCAATTGATCAATCTTTTTGGTTGTAGATAGAAACAGGGAGGTGATTGCATTGGATGTCTGTAGGTAGGAATAAGCCTCAATCACATACTTAATGAGGGACTCCCTACCCGCAAGGGCAAGGTGTTTCTTTATATTTTCCTTTCCTCTTCAAAAGGTCTTTCTACTCTTTGGCTAGGAAAAGAATGTAATGAACTGACATCTGAATAATAATCTATGACATACGTAAACTTAGCAGCGGAATTGTGGGCCTTGTTTGATGGTTTCGCGTTAGCAAGCCTGCACAACTGGGATAGGATTGAAGTTAGTGTGGATGCTTTTTCAATCTTACAAGTATTGGAAGATCATTGTAACACAACTCAACATCCTTTGAGTAACTTAATCTCTCAATGCAGGTGCCTATTGGAAAAGTTCACAACAGCGGAGCAAATGCGCGGACATGCTAGCTAAAGCGGCTCTCACTCAGTCCTTTTGGTTTATTTCATTTTATGTTACACCTTCTATATTGTTTTTACAATTGCAAGAAGATTTAATGGGGCTAAATACCCATACTTATTGTTTCTTAATCAGTTAATCTAGTATGCACCTTTATTACACCCAAAAAAAGAATAGAAAAAAAAAGGTTGGTTATGCTAGTTGTCATTACGGTAAAGAAAATTTGAAAGAACGAAATTCTAAATCTATTTTTATTTTTATTTTTACGTTTTAATTCACTTTCGCTTATTCTTGTGGAGTACATCTCTTACAAATATTATCACACGTTTTTCAATTTCATTAAGGAAATTGATTTCTACACTCTCCTAATTGATGCAAACGCTCATTTTCTCGTCTTTTAGCGGGTGAATTTATGAAACAGTCCATGCATTCATACACTTCTTACAAATTTCAAAAGTTATTCAATACATTCACCCGCTAGAAGACGAAAAAAAAGTGTTTGCATCAATTAGAGAAGTATAGAAATCACTTTCCTTGATTAATAATCCAACATAATCTGCCTAAGTACTCACTCTGCTTCATTAAACATGTGAAGCCAAAACCCCAACGGTTGTGGGCTTATAAATACAAAGACTCCACACTTTTCTCTCTGCGGGCTTCCAGTTTAGCTCTGTAGGTTGTTGGTTGGTTTGTTGGTTGGTTAGTTTGGGGGGTTTTGTGTTTTTTTTTAAGGCTTTTTGGGCAGAGCGCAGAGGCCAAATGGCTTCCTCTGTTTCCACATCTTCTCTCTTTCTCCTCTTTTTCTTCGCCACCTCTCTCCTCCTCTCCAATGCCTTCCCCGCCCAACACTACCCTCTCCACCACCACCGCCGCCCCCGCTCCGCCGCTCACAACTACAGAGACGCCCTCACTAAGTCCATCCTCTTCTTTGAAGGCCAGAGGTCGGGAAAGCTTCCCCCTAACCAGCGGGTCACTTGGAGGAGAGACTCTGGTCTCTCAGATGGGTCAGCTATGCATGTACGTATACTCAATTCACCTACTACTGCACTTTTTTCACTCTATTATGTCACTTTTCTTGTCCATCCTCTTCTTTGAAGGCCATGTATGTATGACACTCTATTTTTTGCTCATTTGGTGGAAGAATCCATATGGGTTTTGCTCATTTGGGTCTGATTGTGAAAATGCAGGTTGATTTGGTGGGAGGGTATTATGATGCAGGGGACAATGTGAAGTTTGGGTTTCCCATGGCTTTCACCACCACCATGCTTTCATGGAGTGTGATTGAGTTTGGTGGGTTAATGAAAGGCGAGCTGCAAAATGCAAGAGAAGCCATTCGCTGGGGCACTGATTACCTCCTCAAAGCCACTGCAAAACCAGACACCATTTATGTTCAGGTTTGTAGGCATTCTCTGTTCTGATTCCTGCACATTTTGCACAATTTTTTTGGTGGGAAAAAACAGAGAAGGGTAATATGGGTATTTGATTTATTTAGGTTGGGGATGCGAAGAAGGATCACGCCTGTTGGGAGAGACCCGAGGACATGGACACCCCAAGAAACGTGTTGAAGATTGACAGAAACACCCCTGGCTCTGAGGTTGCAGCTGAGACTGCTGCTGCTCTTGCAGCTGCTTCTTTGGTGTTCAGGAGAACTGACCCCACTTATGCCAAGCTTCTTGTCAGGAGGGCTATTAGGGTAATTAACTTGAGATCCTGTTAAAATAATACTAGCAGACAGAAAGTATCCTGATTAAAGAAAGGGGCACATGTTTAATGTGTTTTTTTAATGTGATTCTTGGGTTTAGGTGTTTGAGTTTGCTGATAAGTACAGAGGTGACTACAGCAATGGGTTGAGAAGCTCTGTGTGTCCTTTCTATTGCTCTTACTCTGGTTATCAGGTAAATTCCTTCTGTGTATGAAAAACCAATTTCTCTTTCTGTTTTGGTTCTTGCTTTTCTACTGCACAAAGGGTTTTAGAGTTGATATTTTATTTTATGGATTTGGGGTTGAAATTACGAAGGATGAGTTGTTGTGGGGAGCTGCTTGGTTGCAAAAGGCCACAAGGAACCCAATGTATCTCCAATACATTCAAGTGAATGGACAAGAACTTGGAGCTGATGAGACTGATAATACATTTGGGTGGGATAACAAGCATGTTGGGGCCAGGATTCTACTCTCCAAGGTCATATTGGACATTTCCATCAACTTGTTTCTTTTCATTGAACCTGTTAGAGTATTACTCCATATAGGTACTACTAGTTTCAACTAAAATTCTGGCTCTTGGTCCAATTTTCAGGCATTTCTAATTCAAAAGCTTCAATCACTCCGTGATTACAAAGGTCATGCAGATAACTACATTTGTTCCCTCGTGCCAGGGACCCCATTGTCTCAAGCCCGGTACACCCCAGGTCCCCCCCTACTCTCTCTCTCTCTCTCTCTCTCTCTCTGAAATACTACATAGAGACTACTCCATATAACTACTAACGGCTACATTTACAGGTGGGCTACTGTTCAAAATGAGTGATAGTAACATGCAGTATGTGACCTCCACCTCCTTCCTCCTCTTAGCCTACGCCAAATACTTAACTTCCTCCCACCAAGTGGTCAATTGTGGTGGAGTCGTCGTCACCGCCAGTAGGCTCCGTTCCGTGGCAAAAAAACAAGTAAATTCACCAAATTTGTGCTACTACTATATTTTTAGATGATTCGTTAGAAATGAATTAGTAAAGATTTTTGGAATTTAATTTTCTGCATTATAACAGGTGGACTACTTGCTTGGAGACAACCCGTTGAGGATGTCCTACATGGTGGGGTATGGTCCAAGGTACCCACAGAGGATCCACCACAGGGGATCATCCCTACCGTGCATTGCTGCACATCCGGCTAAGATCCAATGCTCATCTGGGTTCAGCATCATGAATTCCCAGTCCCCTAACCCGAACATCCTAGTGGGGGCTGTGGTCGGTGGGCCTGATCAGCACGATCACTTTCCCGATCGAAGGTCGGACTACGAGCAATCAGAGCCTGCAACTTACATCAATGCACCGCTTGTTGGATCATTGGCTTATCTTGCTCACTCATTTGGCCAGCTCTAGATTAGTAACTATCGCCAAAAGTATTCCCACTTATTTGGGAGGGAGTGTAGGTTCTCTAATAGTATTACTCTGAATGTGGTGGTGTTGGCGTCGAGATCTAACGAGACTCGGGCCCCTAACCTTGTGGACGTTGTTACTATTTACATAGCATTTATCGTTGGATTACAGTACCTGGAAAAGTGATTTAACAGTAGTAAAATGCGTATGGCTTGTGTGTAAAAATGGTTCCAATGCTTCTATCGGTTCTCTTATTTATTATAGCCCTCTCTCTCTCTCTCTCTCTCTCTCTCTCTCTCTCTCGTGTAATCTCCTTTTCAGAGGATAAAGAGGCAACCAATCGCAATAAAGTCAAAAAGAGTAGGAGAAAGGAGTGGATAGCGTCTCGAAAGGAATATTATACCGTTGGATGGGGGCCCAATATTTGACCGTTGAAACTGAGTGAATGGCAAAAGGATGGAGAACTGGGGTACTACTACCACGTGATAAAAGCAGCAAAGAGGATTGTGTTTAACATGGTCAAAAAGCTGTGCATTGCAGAGAGATCAGAGGTGTCGGAACTGGGTTTGGCTGTGTTAGCCTGTTAGGAGGGAATGGGCTTGGTTGTGACTTGTGAGTCTTGTGACTAGAGAGAGAGAGAGACCCCAGAGACATTCCTACTACTTGTGTCACCGAAGATGTCCAAATATCCATCTTTCTCATCAGAACAAGTGGAAGTGAAAAAACATGAAAAATTATACAAGTATCCAGTGGAAACTCTTCATGCCAATATCAACTAATTCACACTAGTATGTGAACAAAATTTGAGAGAGAGAGAGAGAGAGAGAGAGAGAGATTCTCATAAAATCAAAGCTCTCATAGGGAAGTACATTAATACATTTCAGAGCACCCAAAAGTAGGAGATGGTAGTACAAGATTCCTTAAGTAAGAAAGAACTCATCTCATTTGTCATCCACTAGATAGAAGACTACTAGATATTCAACAACCATGTACAACAACTTAAAACTTTATTCAACTTCGATTGTTACCACTGAAAGTCACCAGTTTAAGCACTGCTGGCCTAACGTTCCTCGTCGATTGCAAGAGGGACGGACTTTACCTGAAACAGGGTAAGAATGATGAGATTTCAGCAAGATTTTCAGTTTTATGCTGCCATCAAGAATTAATACCATTATGAAGCATATGACGGTGTATTTTAACAAAAATCTGAAGCAAGTCTTAAGAGGGTTCGAGAGCTCACCAAAGCACGGTACTTGAGAATGTAGAACATCTCAAGGTATCGCCGGGTTTCACGCCTCTCGAGTTTTGAAACATACTTCCAGAAACCATACACTCCAGCTAATGTCATTAACCTTTCAGAGTAAATCTTCCATGTGTACCTACAATACAATGAAAACCCATTACTCCTATTTGTTTTTGTTTTTTCGGTTTGGTTAGTTTTCTCATTTAAAGTCATGAACTTTCAATTCCATCCTCATTTAAAGTCATGAACTTTCAATTCCATAAAGAAAGACAAACCTATCTAGGATCCTTTGTAGTCCGGCTTTAGAGATTTCCTCCCAGTAGGTGGGATCTTCCTTGCACCGTTGGAAAAAATCTACTAAAAGTGATGCAACGTCATCGGGGTGGTAGGGGTCAATATGGAACCCTGATACTCCATCTTCAATAATCTCCGCAGGACCACCATGGCAAGTGGCAAATGTTGGAAGGCCACTGACCATGGCCTCCACAACTGTAAGCCCAAAGGCTTCATAAAATGCAGGCTGAGATCCGAAAAGGAAGAGTTAGTCCAACCGATTAACCATATCAACCCGGGAATCCATGAAAATGTCACATAGGACATTTGTAATAGGTGTCAAAACAAGCCAATATTTAGGTACACTTTGAAGAGTTTCATATGTTTCCATGTGTTTTGATAGGTGTCGGTGGAAATATTGGAATTTCCAATATTTCCATTGATGCTTCGTTACGTTGTCGTAGGAAACTGAATGTTTCGACTGGTTCAATGGAAACACAACAAATTTTTGTTTCTTTATCTTCACCCAGGCCTTCTGTTTCTCACCCAACGGCTGAGATTTTTCCAACTTCAACACTGAAGCTGCAACCCCCAGACCCAGCGAATCCAAATTCTGAGTCATATTATGTTATCCAGGAAAAAAAGACCCAAAAGTAACAGACATTATACCTGCACGAATACACCTCTCTTGTCAGCAATGTAGCGATAGAGCTCGCCATTACGTGCTCGATTTGTTTGAGATGACAACCATCGAAACTGACCATGCAAGTTGTATTCCTTCATAAGCCCATGCATCTTTTCAATTTCAGCAATTTCTTCTCTGTCATTTGATTTCTTCACATCATTGTAACCTGCTACCAAAACAAGATTTACCAGTTCCCTTAGCTTGGTATTCTTAGCATAGCACTCTACCAGCCCTGTCATGTTTTTCACACGGTCAAGCCTTGCCATGGAAAAGATTATGGGCTTTGACGGATCACTCAATGTTCCACTGCATCATGTCAATGGAAGATCTTGGATCAGAATTCATCATATGTGTAATACTCATAAAGTAAAAAAGAAAACAAACAAAAAATCATTGCACTTCTATGGTTAAGCCTGATAAGAAATCGTCGCAATACAGATGATTGTGATAATGACCAATATAGCGTTAGTAACTCGTAAAAAAAATGAAAACAACAAAATTATGCAACATTTACAGCAGCCTTGTATTCCAAGCTTGAGTAACAAAAAAATCTAGAAACAACTCACATATGCTCTTCATTTTGCTCAGGATCATATAACAACTTCTCAATTGAACCATGTAGGGCTGTAAGCCTATTTTCCTTGTCTGAGTACGGAAAATAAATGGACATATCTGCCCCTGGTGACACAATATTGAACTTTGGATCAAAAACATCAATGCCATGAACAACTCGGTACAGGTCTGGAAGTGTGAAAGCTGTATGGCTCTCATACTGACCAACGGTATTCTTCCTGAAACGATAAATGACGTAAAATACCAGTTAAGGCACCTGTGCGTCACTAAGAAGCAATCATAATGGCAAAATATTGGAAAAACAACTATAACCGGAGAATAGCACATATTAGATTTTTCAGAAGACAAGGTAAACATACTATCAATCTCCAAATTAGATGCAAACACACATTTGAATAACCTAAAACGCCAATGCGGTCACCATTAGGAAAACCTTTCAAACTGCCTTTTCTGTTGTTTAGGAAGAACCAAACAATAGTTCCACAAATATTCCAAACAAGCATCAAATTTATGTTCTGAGGGAACAATAAAAACTGCCTCCAATACAAACTGAAATTCTTAAATCGAAAATGAGGTCCAGGCGTCCTGTCACTACTTGATGCAAATTCTTGGTTATTTTCATGTCAACGGTAGAAATAGCATTTACAAGCACACAGCTTTAATGGTTCTCTATTGCCTATTTAGCATAGCAAGCAAGAGTCTGCAAAAAAGAATAAACTGAAACAATATGGACCGTCTTTCTCTGGATGGCTATCTCTAAGTAGGACTACCATTTTTTTAACTATCGAAAACAACCCCAAAATCTAACTCCATGGGATCAACTCCATGGCACACGTATGACTACTTTTTTTTAACTATCGGAAACAGCCCCGAAATCTAACTCCATGGCACAGAATCTGTGTGTCTGAAATAACTCTCTTTACAAAGTTAACGCAAGTATATTGCTAAACCCACAGCCAATTACAATTAACCTCTATGGCTGCTCTAGACAATGCCATGTTATGCAGCTACATCCCTTTCTACGGAAAAAATTCCTAAGCACCTGATGGCGACACACAAATTGACGAGATACCAGTTTCGGAGACTTCAAAATGCATATACAATATATATGATCATCTTGGTATGGCAAAGAGGCTTACGTTCCGGCGATCTCTTGGTATGTACTGGTGATGATAAAATCGGAATTATTCATGGCAATTAGATCAGCAGTAAATTGGGCTGAGAAGTGGTATTTATCCTCAAAATTCTTCCAATATATGTCTGAGTCAGGATATTTTGTTTTCTCCAAAGCATGAGCAATGGTGCACTGCAAAACCATATTTCCAAATGTTTAATTTAGCTCTCAGAAAATAATTTCATGAACTTTTAATGTATTTATTTAGAAAAAGGATAATCTACTGACACTTCTAACCTGTGTCACTCCCATCTTATGAGCTAACAAAGACGCAACAAGATTTCCGTCACTATAGTTGCCAATAATTAGATCTGGAACACCTTGTAGTTCAGCAGCAATTTCACTAGCCGCATCCTGATAAACAACATAACATACACAACAAAAGTTACAAAACGAAACCACGGAAGCATGGATATATCATGAGCCAGTATGATTGAAGTTATCATACAACAATCACTGCACAAACTAGCTTTTTAAACATAGTTTTACCACAACATAAGTTGACCAAAAACAACTTTATTCAATTTAATATCTCTTTCGACCATTGTCAAATGTTAGACATGAAACATAATATCCTAGGGTAAGCAAGGACATCTATGTAGAGGTCTTCCTGATAACCTACGGCTCTTGAAGCATTCATTCAGAAGCTACGTAGCAACCAAATGAACTGTGTTCCCCCACCCCCATGCGATACCAGGGGGTAGCTATCTTCTCCAGTTATTAAGCCCCTCACTTTTAAGAAAAGAATTGTCAAAACTTTAATTTCTAAATCAGTAGTACCTCTGCAAATTTCTCCAAATAAGGCCATACATCAAACCTTGAGATCCATTTACGAAGAACTCCTTTTTCTGTTCTAAAAGGAACTCGCAGAATATGTGAATGTTCAGTTCCACTAATTCTTTCAAGCCGCTGGTTGCATGAAGTTCCTTTTGCATCAGGTATCAACCGTGTCACCTTAGACAACAAGTGAAAACAGTATTAATAAGAATTGTGCTCTCCATAGAGAAGGTGGATAAGTATCAGTGAGGAATTATGCACAATTGACATCAGCATTGCAATATTAATTATGTACACTTACTATTAGAATCCTAGGAGTGACATTCAGTCCTTGCTGCTTTATTTTCATAAGCATTTCATTCTCCAGGGCACGCACTTGATCTAGTATGTAGACGATCTGCATATCAACCAAAAAAAAACACAAAAAAACGATGAAGTCAACTACGGTGATTTTTGGCTATGTTCAGCATCAAGCGAGTTGTCCATCTGCCAAAAAACGAACAACAATGAAGTAACTTCAGAATTGCGGTGCTTTTTGCTAGGTTTTTTTTTTCCCCTTTATGTTGCCACTTGTTCGGCATCGAAAGAGTGGTCCATTTTTACTTCTGCAGAAATTACCATAGCAAAATGAAGAGAACAAGAATTGTACCTGACCACCAGTGTCAGGCAAGCCTAGGACATTTGCTTGGCCAAAGTACCCATGAACAGACAAAATGACGACATTAAACACCATTGGTATTCTACCAAGAAAGGTCTCTAAGGCAGAGGGATCAGGAGCTTGGAGGATGTCCATGAGAAGATGCATCATCTCCAAAACCCGCTGTGTAGTGTCACCCCAACCTCTTTCAAAACCCATACCTTGCAAGCTGCACGTCATTGGTAATTTAAATTGTCAAGAACTTAATAATGCTGGTAGGAACTAATAACTTGGAAAATGAACAGATACAAATAGAAGCCTACTCATGTTCCAACTCAGAGTAAGGTGCATCTGCTGGTAGCTTAGAAAGATAACCCTCCGCCTTTGTCAATGCAGATTGAAGTCTGGGTATGCTATATATGCGATCATTCAACATCATTGCCTACATATAATAATTGAGAGCTTTAACCATCAAGCCTTGTCTTGTCAAACTCATCCAAAGGATGGATGAAAGTTACGTCCAGTGACAGGTTGTTAAACATAATCCATGAGTAGGGATTGGAATTTAAAAGGTAACAGATCTAGCAGCTCAGCAGTCCCGTAGACATAAGCTTACAAGTTACAACAAAAAACATTGTAAATCCAACTTACTTGCCCTTTATGCTTGTGTGCACGGAGGAAATCAAGTAAAGGCTCCAAAGAATCTTTGCTGCGGAACATGACTGAAGAGAGGTGTCGGTTCAGGAATTGAACACCATTGCCAATCGACGAAGATCGAGTGGGGCGAGGAAATGATGCATTGAAAGGCTCCAAATCAAGCTCAAGCACATAATTGTCATTGACGCTGGTGCATTTTAACAGCCAACATGCAGAATATTAGTACTCTTCCGTTAGAATTTGGAAGCTAACCAACTTGCACGAGATTCTTATCAATTAACTACAAAATAACTAAACACAGGATGAGAAACCACTTACTGTCCATCCACAAGTTGTTCTTTGAACTGAAGATATTCGGACACAGTCAACTGCTCCACACTTAGTTCATGCACATTGACACGTACATATTCCCAAACACCAGGCCTTGGACGAACAGCTATAGCCACAAATGGAGGCAGAACTATGGCCTCCTACAACCACAAATTAAGCAAAAATTTGATGAAAACATAAATAAAATCAGAAAGTGAAAAAAAGAAAATATGACATCCAGGACCCAAATCCTCCTGTCAATTTGGAAAGTGGAAACTACGTAGTAAACGCGAATTGATTCCCACAGAAAAAAGCTTAATATATGTAATCTTAGAAAGGCCTTTGTTTCATGTCCTGAACTTGCAATATCAAATTCCCTTCCATATATTACTCGGATGAAAGTAACGGAACAAACACAACTGTTCTGTTTGCCTGAGAAAACGTAATGTGCCTGGGCAATAAAAACTGCAAAATTCTGGTCAACTTGTGCCATTACAACAAAATACTCCGTGCAAATTAACTTCACTTATTCACCTACCCTACCAATGGGTAAATATTAACCTCACTTATGATTTGATTACACAGTGGGCTCCGCAATCCTACTAGCGATCACTCCACGCACGTTGTCCCCCATTTTAACTAATGAGCTCAGCCACTTCTTTTTTGGGTAATTAATGAGATCACCCACTTATTAAGGTGGCTAAACAAAATTACACTCTACACTAAAATGAACTTAATCAAGATTGTCATATCTTTGTCCACAATTTTACAGGCATCCAAACACATTCAAAGAGAAAGTATCGAAAGAGTTTCACCTGAGCGGACTTGAGGACTTCGCCGAAGGGACCATCCCTGAGGGTTAGATGGGCTCTGTCATCGACGCCAATTATCTTATCAAGCTCGTCGATCAGGTGATGGGGCTGCAGCATCCCCTTCCCCTGAGCCACATACCTTTGAAAAAATAAACAAAGCCCTAAGCTTTTTGTCCGGAAACAAAACAAAACAAAAATATATATATACACACATGTGCAAATAATATAGACGGAGAGTAGGACTAGATGCGAAAAAAGGGAAACCTGGAGAGGAGAGCGACGAGTTCGTTGCGGTGAGCGGAGAGGGTGTCTTCGACTCTCTCTCTCATACTGGGTATTCGCGACAATTTAGGTGTAGCCATTGATGGGATTTTGATTTCTAGTTTGTGGGATTCAGATTTTTCTCGGTGATCGGTGGGAAGAAAGAGAAGTTTCTGGACATTAATGGGATACCAGAGACTTGATCAAGAAAGCTGTTTGCTGTAGGGACTTGAGAGTTGAAAGACAAAGTATGCACATTTACGTATAATTTATAAAGTACTCCACAAAGGAGAAAAAAGGGAGGAGGAAAGGAGGGAGAACTGAGAAGGTGGTGGCCAGGGAAGCTTTAGTAAATATACTGTATAATTGGATTGGATAATGATAAAAAAAAAGAAAGAAAAGGGGATTGGATAGAAAACCATGCCCAGAAAAGCGGTTTTGAAGGTGGATGTTTTGGTCCATAGGAAGACAAATGGCTCCACACAACAGCGGCACTGCCCCTGTATTGGCGTGGAGAATCTTGTTTCTGTGTTTTTTCTTTTTAAACGTTATCACGGATTGGGTTTTGATCCGGGAAATATCAAGAGGCTGAGGTCCCGTTTCAGAGCACCTTCTTAAAAAAATAAGTACTTATTTTATATTTTTAAATTTAAAAATAATATAAATAAAAAATTATTTTTTAATTATTTTTACACCGTATAAAAGATCTAGATAAGATCTATCAAATAAAATTCATATTGCTAGAAAAATTATTTATGTAAACACATTATTTTTGAACTTGAATTGCCTTTCTTAAAAAAATAATTACTTATTTTCAGTTTAGGGAACGGGCCTGAATGCGACCTTTCCTAGCCTATTCTTGGAGGCGGGGGGGCTGCTGCCCCAACGGGGCAGCAGCGTGCTGCTGTCCCGGGCTTTCGGGCCCGCTCCGGTCTCGCTCCGATGATCTGAAACGTTCACTTTGTAGAGCTCGTCGAGTAGAATAACTATGCAAAAAATCAGCTCAATTGGATATCATTAAGTGCCTGATCGGAATCTTTTTATCTTAAAAAGAATGAATCCGAAACACTGAATCAAATCCATTGTAACCCATGGACCGAGAGTTATATGGGCTCCGATCAGGCACTTAATGATATCCAATTAAGCTGATTTTTTGCATAGTTATTCTACTCGACGAGCTCTACAAAGTGAACGTTTCAGATCATCGGAGCGAGACCGGAGCGGGCCCGGAAGCCCGGGACAGCAGCACGCTGCTGCCCCCTTGGGGCAGCAGCCCCCCCGCGTCCCCTATTCTTATCCTATTGTTGGCGGGTAATCCGATTTCCTAATCATGACTTTTCGTTTGTCTATCAGGAACGTGGTTTGGAAAATTCTAACACCACGCACATTCATACACCCACATTTACAACAAGGGTGGGGCCCACACATTTTTATTGTGAATATGAATATGTGATTGAGTGTATAAATGAGTGTGGTAATAGAATGATTGAATGATTGACGTGGTTTTGGCTTCTTGCCTTCTTTCTCGAATTGGTTTTCTTGTTATATGAATTGGTAAACAGTAATGATCCCACACAGAACATATTTTATACATACATTTTTGTGAGAGTCATAGTGGGGTTTCACAAAATGATTCGAACCGCTTATTTTTAAAAAAATATTTTTTGTAGGGTTCTTGTAAAAAATTAGTTCCAACAGATATCGGTAAGAGTTTTCTAAAAAATCGTAGAGCGAATCATTCTATTTTACCCTGCGAATTCTGAGAAAGTCCTTATCGATATCCGTTGGAACCGATTTTCTACAGGAACCCTCCAAAAAATATTTCAAAAAAGATTATCAGTTCGAATCATTTTGTGGGATTCTGATATGTGCTCCACAAAAATATATGTACATCATATGTGCACAAAAATCTGTGCAAATAGCACGGTTGATTGGTAAATAAAACACCATCTTCAAATTTTATATTATGTATGCTTTCGTTGAAAAGCGATAGACGATTAGGTTATTTCTCTAAATAATATAGTAAAAAATATGAACATTGATTCGGACATCTCGAGTTATTAAAAAATATACAGAACACAAAGAGAAGAAGGTTTGAGTACCAACCAACTTAAAACTAAAAGAAAGTGAGATATTAGATGCCTTAGAGGAATTCAACAAATGATACTCATACAGAGCTAACAAAGGAACCGCGTAAAAAGATCAGTATTGCTTACTAAAACTCTCCGTAATGTGAAAAATGAGGAGGTGGGGTTGATCGGTTAGGCGTTAAGTGATAGTGAGTGAAAGATGGATTTTTACGCCTTCTCCTATTATGGAGTAAATAGCAGCAGAAGATAAGGATCAAATACTTGAACAAATTAATGGAAGACTTTCACATTTTTAATTTATTGCATATCAAAACCAAATTCGTTACTATCTTCCAACAAGGAGAATATATGGCCACGTGTTTCACATCAAAGGGATATTTGCTTGTGTCCTTGTGGCTGGTTCTTGCTGCCTTTGGCCTCATACACACCCTTCATAATACTGTATGAAAGTATGGTAGACCATGGCAAATGACAGGGACTGCAATGGTGAATCACCATGCAATATTGCATCAACAGTCAGCCTTGAAATTTTAACGGCCAACCCCAAGAAGCGGCCTGGCCCAAGTTGAGTGCATGGCCTTTCCAGATACATACGGTTGGTTGGGCTGTTCTAATTAAGCAACTAGGCCCAAGTTTTAGATCCAACTTCAGCAACATTAATTGGATGCGGTTGGGCTATATATTAATTTCAAGCCTTGTGCAAGTCAGAAGTGAGCACAATGGCGCATACTCTCTCTCTCTCTCTCTCTCTCTCTCATGTCACCAAGGATATATCGTCCAACGGAAACTTGTCGGAGAACATCGCATAAGGAAATTAAGAGGAAGATCATCTGATACGAAGCACCAAAGAGAGGAAAAAAACGCTCACCCTCTCCCAATAGTGTAAATCGAAGATACAAGCATGACTTATTTGGAAGAAGAATAGGACATTTACAGGGACGGAACTAGAATGTTACCCTGGTAATGACGAAATATATGCGGAAAAAAAATTGCATTACAATAGTAATAGTCATCGACGCTAGAAAAAATTAAAATAACATAACATAACAAAAACTATAGTAAATGGCGTTTTTCATTTACACATGGAATTAAAAAAAAAAACTATAGTAAATGATGTCATATTTTTTCAATATAGTGCAAATACCATCTATTACTAAGACAAACTCAACAAGGGATTCAAAACATTCAATAATTTCTCTAACATCAATTAAATATGGACAAATTGAAGAAGACTAACCTTTTTCTCAATAAAAAATTTGAGATATCTACACAAAACGCCAAATGACAAATGATTTTTGAATGTTTTGGAAGTCCACCACTGCTCTAAATGAGAAATCCACATAGTGCTACCATTGAAAATTTGGAACTGAGAATCAAAAATAAAAAGAAATCCACTACTGCAGAGCATTTAGGTTGACTTGTTTAGTTTTATAGGTTAATTAGTTGTTTTAGAGTTAAAGTGGGAGTTTTTTTCTTTAATTTCACCTCATCCTTTATATTATTTCACTTTGGTCTATTGAATTTAGTTTTAAAATACTTTTCTAGATTTCCTTTCTTAAAAAAAAATAGAGAGTTTAGGACGAGTATATAACAAAAAATAAGAACAAAAATCTAGCGGTGGTGAGATTATACGAGTTGGAGATAATATTCTTTTTTACATATAATAATTGTATTTTTTAAAATTCTTGTCATGGCGGCCTCCGTCATTAATTAGACTTCGTCTGATTCCATCCTTCGACATTTGGAGAGATGCCCCGATTTCCTTCACACCATCTTAGGTTTGACTATCGAGATCTAGGTAGATAGGGCCGGTCCTGGGTATAGGCTCACCAGACGGTTGTCTAGGGTCTCTAGTTTTGGGCCCAATATATGGCCCCAAATAATGAAATGTTAAATATCATATATGTGAAACATTTTACAATAAGTCTATTGTGGTATGGTGCTAACACGCGTGCATTCAGATCGAAGGATCGTGAGTTCGATCCAGAACCCTTCAAGTTTTATGCAACAATTTTGGAACCTTTAAAAAAAAATAAGCTTTAAAATGCAGCGCTTGAGGCTAAAACTCGTGACCTAAGATTTTAAAATGACCAGTAGAACCACTCCACCACAACTTATCTTGTGTTACATATCGAAAAATTAATAATTATTAGAACAATTTATATAGAACACACTCAAAAAGTTGAAAGGATCACGGTTTGAATAAAAGCGTGATAAAGAAATGTGAAGTTAATTTTTAATCTCGATTTGCTAGTACAGGTATGATGGTTTATACTCCCTCCGTTCCATTTTTATTGTCCATTTTCGTTTTTCGTGCCGTTCTTTCAACGTTTATATCTTTCAATATGTATCTTCAAAAATATGCAATATGGATCTTGTTTGATAGTTCTCGATTAGATCTATAATACAAAGCTTTCAAAATTATAAAAAATATTGTAGATTGAGAGATATAAGCGTTGAAAGAACAACACGAAAAACGAAAATAGACAATAAAAATAGAATTGAGAGAGTATTTTTTTACCACAGTTTTTGAGAAACTGTAATTGTAGTAATTACGTATTTTAACGGTTTGTTTGTGTCCATGACGAAACTAATGATTCATTTAATCACGTTTTGTTTGATAGCTTCTTACTTCAATCTCACTTCTGCTTGTAAACTGTGATTAAAAAGAGAAAGAATTACGCTTTCAAAAATTTCAAAATCCCGCGGCACACGATCCCGCGATCCCTTTCCACGTTCTGTCCCTTCTACTGCTATAGAAACCCCCATTCTCTCATCTCTCTGTCTCTGCTCAAACCATTGGCGCCGTCGTGCGTGATAACCGTAGCGCTCGTCCACCAGGTCCCCCCCCTCTCTCTCTCTCTCTCTCTCTCTCTCTCTCCATACATATGTAGCTATGCGTATTTATTACCCATTTGTGCGTTTATTGCTATGTATTGGTGGGTCTATTGCTAAATCTGAAAACCCCAATATCTAACCCTTAAACTATTTCATCTGAAAAGTGGAGATATATTTGTGATTTGAAAAAAATGAGCCGCAGAGGCTAGGATTTCAGTGCCGACAATGTTCGAAGACGATCGAGAATATGAAGTTGATGCGGTAGGTTTTTAAGATACATAATCTCTCATTTCCTCTTGTTGATTCCACGATTTTAGCAACTATAGTATTTGCCTTGATTGATAAGTTCTTGTAACTGAATATGTAGTTATGGGTATCTTTGTTTGATGGATTTTGAGCTCATTGATATGTCTTAGCTTCTCTTTTTTGATGGAGAAGTTTGCTTTTGCCAGGTTGGGTTCTGCGAATGTTTGGGCTTTGTGTTCCCTTCCAATTTGGCGAAAGAGACAGTCTCGCCTATCAGCTGTTTGTCGAAATGCTCGACCTAAAACTCAGTTTCTAGAAGGGTTGTTTTGTTTATGCCCATTGATGAAAATGTTTTCTTAGACTTTACCTTTTGTTTCACGTGTTGATAGTTTGATGAGCAATGGTGTAGTTAAATTTTTTGTTCGAATATTACTGCACGAATTTGGATATAGTTGATCTAATTCTTGTATTGTTTGTGTCTTTGTTTCAGTTGTGGAATAGTTGGTATATGTTTGCACAAGCTGGATTGGTATCTCTCTTGTAATCCGAGGTTTCTTTTTCATCCTTTTGTGAATCAGTTTAATGAGCCTATAAATGATCTTCTTGTTTCAGTTCTGGTAACCTATGTCATTTTCTTTTTGGTTGGATAGGCTTACTAAGGCTATTTTGGCTATTGTGTTTGCAGGTATATTTGATGAAATTCAAGGGGCATCTCTTTGTTGTGAAGAAAAATGTGATGATTCAAGTTGGGAAGATCAAATATCTTGTTGTTTAAAGAATTTAGTGTATTTGTAGGCAATTGACAATTCTAATAAGTGGTGAATATCTCTTGCACCTTTTGTTGTATTGATAATTCGTGGGACTCGATCATTGTGAGAGTGAATGTTTTTTGATTAATGAGTAATATTTGTATTTTTATTGGTGTTATTTTTTTTGTATTTTGGGCTTGTGCTATACTGCTATCGTTCTTTTTTGATGCACGTGAGTTGTATAGAAAAAAAACATCCAAAGAAGAACAGAGATCTTGAAAGCTCTAATCACAGTTTTATTTTATGATTTATTACCACAGGCAAAAACCGTGATCAAAGTTATCTTTTTATCACGGTTTTAACTAAGAACCGAGATCTTAATCATGATTCAATCACGCTTTTTAATTTGATATTTAATCACGGTTTTGGATGTTTGTAATCACAGGTCAAGACTGTGATCGTTAATAGTTTTTGACCATGGTTTATAAACGTTATAAAAAAACAGTGAGAAACAATCTCGGCTGGAAAGACCACGGTTTTAAAACCGTGATAAAAAGTAAAAGATCACAGGTAAAAACCGTGATAAAGATCTCGGCTGGTAACAATCTCAATACTGGCCTGTAGAAATGAGGATTCAAACCCCTATCTTCAACAGACCAACATGCTGTCTAACACATAGTACTACTTTATGCATAAAGCGGGTGTTAGGATAAAATGGAATCCACCAAGAAAAGAAACAGCGGATTCAAAATCCCTTGCATCATGATCTGTCTCGATTTCCTCCTTATAATTACCACACGATAAAAAGCATTTAGAGTAGCCGATATAAAATTAAAACTGGGAGGAGAAATGCGATAATATTGTTCATCGGCCACTTCGGAGATAGATGTTTAATTTAGTACTGATTAATTAAAAAAGCAAAGTAGGCCCATTCAAAATGGGTGGCCAAAAGTGGAGTACTAGATTTGGAATCTGCTGATCGAGAATGGACACATGCATGCATAAGAGGATATGCACGAACCCACAAACCTGGAGAAAACGACTAATTGGAATTAAGAATAAAAATATATAGAAAATGCTTTAGATATATATAGGCCAGGAGTACTATAAATAGTGGGAATGAGCGAGAGCTTTGATATCAGAAAGCAAATTGATCAATCCTGATCGAACCAGATATATATATCAGAATTAGGGTAAAGCTAGGCCATGAATTCATCCTCCCTTGTGATCAACAAGATGCCTCAAACTGATCATAATCGCCTCCAGAAAATAGGGAAGGAAGCCTTTGAAATCCTGGAGGAAAAACTTTTAGAGGAGAAGGCGGCAATTCGGCAAAATCATGCCAGAGGTGGCACGTTAGATAGGGATGTGGCCAAGCTTAAAGGAGGGATACAAATCATTAGCTTTTGGTCCAACAATTGAAGGCTAGCTAGCTTCGAAGACGATTTCACTTCTTTATGTAGCTAGCTTGTACTATACATAATATATGTACATTACTGACACGGTACTGTAGCATATGATATACTGTACCGTCTAAAATGTTGCTATTTTTTGTTGTTTTGAAAGTCAGTAGAGTTACCACATTATAACTACTATATATATATATCTAGATATGCCATATATACTGGTTTGAACCTTGGTCAAATATATGGGAGTACATTGTGCAGTTATCATATATGCACTCCAGTATACGTATGTCATGCATATCGAGAGTTTTTTCTTTTGGTCCATCTCAGTGTACGTTTGTAACCTTAAGGGTGCGTTTAGTTGGATGAAATAAACTTTGGAATGGAAAAATTATTCCAACGGATTGTCTATTCCTGTGTTTGGTTCACAAATAAATGAAGGAATATGTATTCCAAAATGAATTACTATTCCCCCAAATGAGAGAATAAGAGTTCCATTAAAAACAGAAGGGAATTGTTATTCCAGAGCTTTCTACATTTTGTCGGGAAACCATGCTTCATGTTTCTCGCTTCTCACAACTACAGAAAAGAAGATCGAGCAGTTCTCTCCTCTCTCTCTCTCTCTCTCTCTCTCTCACCTTGATCGGGTTAAAAGGGCTTCTCTCTCGTCGATCTGGATCTCGTATGTATACTCTCCTCTCTCTCTCTCTCTCTCTCTCTCTCTCTCTTTCTCTCCATATATATGTGTGTGTGTCCGCGCGCACGCAACGATCATTGGTTCAAAGATTGAAGAAGCAATGAATAAGTGCAGTCAAGCTCTTGGTGTCGATCTTGCTATAGCTAAGATGAAAGTAAATGACGAGTTTCGGAAGCTTTCAAATCTATCTATGATTCAACGCCATAGAGCCTTACTTGCCATAGCTCGTGATCATGCGACTACTGCATGTTTCTTTACCTTGAAAGATGATGAGAAAGAAGATTTTGTGATGGCTTTGCTTAGGGGAGATCTGTGAAGTTACTACTTGGTGTATTTATTTTAATTTGCTTTGTTTCTTTTTCAAGAAGATTTACTTTGGATGTTAAAA
Organism: Rhododendron ovatum; assembly: GCA_019656835.1. Lineage (NCBI taxonomy): Eukaryota > Viridiplantae > Streptophyta > Magnoliopsida > Ericales > Ericaceae > Rhododendron > Rhododendron ovatum. The sequence continues at coordinate 1,323,429 of CM033792.1, read as the reverse complement.
TTGAAGTGTTGGGAATTCTTATATTTTAAATGTGACCGTTTAGCTTTTCTTTCCTGGATTTTTGTAGAAGATATGCTAAAATAGGTGTGAATTATGAACATGGTATACCTGCTATGTGAGATTTTATTGTTGGGAGACATGCAAAAATTAGCCTAATGTTGTTCAGCGGTATTTATTTTCATTCCATTGACGAGTGATTCTAGCATACCAAACACAAGAATTGGAATGTAAATTCCATTCTTGCTATTGATTCCTAGCCACAACCAAACATGGGAATGAGAATGATTATTTCAATTCCTCCAATTCCATTCCATTCCAACGTACATTCCATTCTATCTAATCAAACGCACCCTAACTTCTATTAATATTGTAATAGAAAACTACTACTGAGGTTTAATTTCAATGATTTAACGTTGATCGATAATCATTGTTAAATATTTGGCTGGCACTTACTTACGACACGAAAGCATAAGTTGCATAACCTCCGAGAGAAGGACCTGACTGAGATTACTTACAACATTATTGAAATGGTGAAATAAGCTATCTCAATATAAATAAAACACCCTGTGGGGTACTAGATCGATGCTACTCATTCCGCATGGCTGTTACGTCACTCAATCGACGGGGAATATAAGAAATTACAGATATGGTACAAACAATGGCATGGAGCTTTCTAATTGAATATGTCAATCTGAAAGTTAGCACATCTAGACTTGCGTTATAGTTTTTGATGTCGGGAGAAAAAAAACACACACACACACACAAAAAAGAAAAACCGGATCGGAGTTATCAAGATCTTATTAGAGCACTAGACATTTTTCAGGTTCCTTGTTTCTTTGTGTGTGTGGTAATTCACCTCATTCAAAATTACTTAATTACCCTTCCCATCGCCAATTACTAGCCCTATTGAAAATTGTGTAAATTAAAAATTAAAAATAGTAGTAATATTTTGCATGCATATTTACTCGACTCCATCCAAAACATACTGAAACTGTTTGTTATGGGCACCGGGGTCGTTATTATGGGCCCACATTAGACTGGATCTTTTAGTTAGGGCTTTCATTGCCTAATCCGGAAATTCTCTCTCTCTCTCTCGATCTCTCACGGATTCAAAGAGTCTCTTTCCCAGTTTCTCTCTCTCTCTCTCTCTCTCTCTCTCTCTCTCTTCCATAATCAACAGGAATAGCAAAAGCCTCCACCATAGCACCGCAGCACCACCTCCTCCTCTTCCTTCGACTATCAGGTTTTATTCCTTCTTTGGTCGTTATATATGGCTCTCTGTGCATGTTTCTATTATGGCAGCAGTTACATTAATTCCGCTCTCTATCACTATATATCCTCCTTCGAGTTTTTCTTTGGTCCGGCCTCTAGTACGTAGTAAATTTTTTTACGTCTGGTAAAAAAATGTTTTCACGTCATTTACATGTAGTAAATTGACAGAGTTTCTGAGTGAGAGTAGTAAAGCGTACGAAAGTGAAACAAAATCTGAGCAACATTGGATATATAGGAAACCCTTTCGATTAATTTTCTAGTGCATCGTCGACGTTATCTCTCAACCTACTTTTCTTCAAAAAATATCCTCAGGTCTCAGTAAAGATGAATTATTCTATTGTAGATACGCTGAGATATATATGTCCCCTGTAAAGAGATAGATTTTGGGTGCATCCATGAGGTGTCAACCACCATAGAACAAATCCTTTATATAAAAAGTTAAAGAAGGAAAAAGATTGGGATTTGGAACAGGGTGACAGATTCAAATATATCTTTGCTTGGAGTTGTAAGATGCGTGGATTTCACGTGCAGTGTTTGAGATCCACGTGCATCAGATTATTCTGAATACATCTTGTAGGAGGAGGGTTTCGTGGGGGATCGCTTACATGCAAATATCCGTGAGTTGAAAATGCGCGATTGGTCGATGATTAGCGGGGGGAAAAGGGTGAGAAATCTTATGGGGTGAAGAGAGGAGCAGAAGGTACGAGAGGAACAGAGGCAGCGCGTCACTCTTGTTCTCTGTGAGGTATCTGACCTTTTCCGGGGTTGAATGAATGAGGTCACTCCTTTTCTCTGAGGAAGAATGTTCTCATTCCTCAAATTCAGTGCTCACTCACTCTTTCCCAGAAAAAAGGGTCATCATTAATCATTGGGAATGTCAGGGGTATTTATAGGGCACCTGACCTCGACACGTGTCCCCCTCGTACCTCCTGGCCTTCGAGGAAACTGGCATTCTCGCGGAAGCGTTTTTGCGGGCCGACCGGTATTCCCGTGGCGAGATCTCCGCTCTAAGCCACCAAGCCACAAGAGATTCCCCAATTCCCGCTAGAGCAAGGTCGCAACCCGCGGCGATCGTTCTTCACCCGCAGGGTTCCTCCCAGGCTCTGCCTCTGAGCCGGGGCGAAACCTTGGGCATTCTTTTAATGCAACCTTTTTGGTAATTACGAGGCTTCGAGCGACCCACGGTCTGTGTTGCCAAAGCTACTTTTGGGACGGTCTTTGTAATTTTGCGGGGCCAGCGGGCCTCCGCAGTACCTTCCCGCGGACGTCTTCCGTGGGATAATTTCTGTATCGTCTGTATACGCGTCGCTTCACCGTTGGGCGGTCAATTGTTCTTCCTTGAGCAAGGGTTTGACCGGGGCCATCCTTCCTTCCTTCGTGGGCCCCAATGCTACGTGTCCGTGATCAATTGGAGGGTCAAACAGTCTCCCTTTGAACATGAGTTGATAATTTTGACCACGCCTACACATCTGTGTTCAGATGTGTATGTTCGTAGCATTACTCCGAAAAGAAAAACTGACAACGAAAAAGAAAAAGAAAGATAGGATCGTCATCAAATTTAGAAAATATATACTCCTAGCTATTTCGAATGAGAAGAATATATTATATATGTGCAACGCCTAATTAAGCATTATGAATTTGATGGCGAGCTAAATGGAGTTAATTAGTTGTAGTGATCCCGGCAGGTACTGTGGAAAAATATGCTAGACGTGCTGATCAAGTGAGTGCCCAAAAAGAGTCACGGTCTTATGGAAGACAAGTTGGTGAAGATGTGCGCATGTGGCGGTAAATGAATTTTGGGTTTTCTCAAGTGGTCAAAACCTAAAAATTTCCTAAGAGAGGTTTCAGTTTCAAATCTGAAGAATAACCTAATTGAGGATTAATTTGCGTTCCTCACTTGGTCACTTTCTCCAAAGGTTGATACTCCCTGGCTTAATTAAGTTTGATAATCATATGTGCTAGTCCCTAGATTAAGTTTGATAATATCTGCAAGATTGTAACACCACCACAGTTCTTGTTTTTTTGGACACACCACATGGGAGTGGTTACCAATTGAACAGACCAAATCAAGGGCATTCACCTTTTATGCATATCTAATTGGGAAATAGAAAAGAGAGAAAAACTATGTTCAACGGGAAGGATTGGTGGAAGGAGTGAAATTATTCAGTAGTCCGAGAGCACCACTACGTGGTGCCCGGACCACTCCACAACTAAGTGTATGGACTCCATATAAATATGTGGTTTTAAAATGGTTTGAAGCACCACGTGACGGTGTTCTCCGGACTAACGAATCCTTGTGGAAGAAGAGAAATGCCTTACAGATTTACATTATATTATAGTAATCCAAAAGCTAAAATATTCTACAATCCACAAACTAAAAATAATTGGCTCCGAAACACCCCTTTTGTCCTTATATGGAAAATAAATAAATATTACTCCACAATATATGCAAGTTGCTAGTAAAACCTCTATTGAAAAAAGGAATAAATGAATCAGTCTATTAGTCTTAAGTCCAAATGAAACAATCATATAGGAGTTTTAGTCCAGTCTAAATTTTTGTGTATATAGAGTCCATTAATAAAAATATTTTAGAGTTTAGAGTCCGTGAAAAGACAAAATTGCCTTTAATGAGACAAGGACTTTATTTGGTTAACATAAAAAAATGTCTTTTTTCATTTAAATTGTCTTAAATGAGATAAAAGTTTTGTTTGGCTAATACAAAATATGTTTTTTTCTTTTTGTGTTTTTTGTATTTTTTGATCTTGTTGCACTTTCATAGGGTATCTAGGATTTTAGACACTTTCATAAGATTTTAGGGTGCACTTTTCTATTATAGGGTTCTAGCGCTTTAGACACTTTCATAGGGTACCCTAGGGTTTTAGGCACTTTCAACGCCGGTCAACCTTGGTCAACGCCGGTCAACCTTAGGAGGATTTTTTCATAAATTCTGGACAGAATGTCCTTTAGACTTTAAGGAAAAATATTTATGTACTTTTTATTTCAAAAATCCTTATAGTATGTCTTACAACTCAATTTAATATCCAAAATCAAGATAGTGGTTCACCAAACTTTTGGTATAAAGGTCATTAATTCACCCAAACTTTCGACTCTTTTAGGCAGCGGTTGACATTTGCCTTCACTAAGAAAAAAAGGGGAACCAACCAACCTCAATAGGGTTTCCCTTCTTTTCTCTCAGCCAAAACCTGCCCAAGATAAGATTGAAGGGTCAAAAACGTGCATAAATAGGTTGAGCAAATATTGGTCAATTGGTTCTCTACAAGCCTCTGGCTTTTTAATTGATCTTTCTAAAACTAACTGAAAAACTGCAAGTTCAGGGTTCAAAGCCACAATGGCCCTCGTAAGAAGGTTTGATGAAGTAGCCAAGATTACTGTTTTCTTCGTGGGCCTAGCAGCTTTGCTCTTTTGTGGTCGTGCTGATCTTGGGCCTACAGTTTTTGATGTTACCAAATATGGGGCTACTGGAGACGGCGAGTCCGAGAATGCACAGGTGAGTCAATTTCGGATTCTAGATCGAAAAGAAAAAAAAAGAAGAGATCGTTACTTTTGGATGCAATGAAAATCTATCGGTATCTGAAATTAGTTATATCAAAGTCAAGAACACAGAATTGAGACAGAGAAATTGCTCCGAAAATGCACCTTTTTTCTTTTTGATAATCAACAGAAAATGCGCTTCAAAAGTTTAGATTCATTTTGTGTGTACAGCGAATTATTATGTATTCAATAAATCGAGGCCACATATAAATTTTTGTGTCCTAGTTCTGTATGGTACCATTGATTCTACAATCTCAGAATAAGGTTCAAGATTGGCCTAATAAATTTCAGCATGTCATTACCTGGGAACATGTCTAATTTGTTCCTTCGATTATGTTACATGTAACCATTTAAGTAACAAGATCGAGGTTCTTGGTGCCCGAGGTTCTAATATTTATCAAGACGAACTGAATGCTGATGCAGGCATTTATACAAGCATGGAATGCAGCATGTCAATCAAATGGAGCAGCAAAAGTTGTTATTCCCCCAGGGACGTATCTGTCAGGGGAAGTCTTCTTTGTTGGACCATGTAATTGCCCAAAGCCTATAATTGTAGAAGTTCAGGGTACCGTATTAGCTCAAACCGATCTCAGTGAATACCCGAATGGTCAGTGGTTTTCGGTTGCAGACGTAGACGGTTTGGTAGTTACCGGTGCAGGAACTTTTAACGGCCAAGGGGAGGCTTCATGGCAATATGATTCTTGTGGTCGCCAAACCGTATGCAACTCTCCTCTCCCACCGGTAAGTATCCATATATAATTTGTACATTCAGAAATTCTTCGTTAGTTGGTTTATATTTTTAGATGATGACCATGATTAGTCGTGGTATACGTAAGCTGGTCCGGACACCTAGTTATTAAAAAAAAAAGAATATTATAACCAACTGTCTAAGAAACATGTCAGTTAAGTACATATGTTCTCAATTTCTTCAAAACCAACACCTAAAAATAATGTTCAATTGATGGTTTTTGGAAAATAAAGAATTTGTAATGAAACACTTTTTTAGATATGAAAAAACACTGGAAAGATACTTTCAAATTTTCCTGTAATAAAAATGAAAATGATCAGATGATTGATTTAATTTGTTTCTAAGCATGCCTATTTTTTTAAACAACGACTGGTATGATTACATGTTCTTGTTCTTGTTCTTGAGATTTGGAGTATGTAATTACATTAACTTGTTGATCATGCAGTCCATTGGGTTTTTGAACGTGACCAATACTATTCTCGAAGGAGTAAAGTTGGTGAATAGCAAAGGAATCAACATAAAAGTTTCCGACTCCCACAACTTGACATTCCAAAACCTCGACATAACTGCGCCTTCCAATAGCCCAAACACCGACGGGATCCATATAAGCAACTCCGATCAGATCACTGTGAAAAGTTGCAACATTGCAACAGGCGACGACTGCATCTCCAAGGGCGAAGGCGCTACGGATATTGTCATATCCGCCGGCAGATGTACCCCAGGACTTGGCGCCGGCCCATTACTACACTAGCTAAACAATAACAAATAGGTGGCAATGTGTACTTATAGATACAAGTGTACGTATATCACAAAATATGATATATTCACATTCTTCTACAATTATGAGAATTTCCAGGCTCGAGAGTACTCAAAATCTGCCTTGGCCATATTACAACATTGGATCGAGACCCTCTCCATTTTAATAGATGGGACTGAAAATTTCAAATTTATATATGGAAACTTTGAGGTAGAATTATGGCTCATTAATTTAGATGCATTAATTTGGCGATATAATGTTCTCCGGGTATAATTTTAATTTTAAACAGAATTTTTTTTACCCTAGAGGAATAACAGCTGACGAAATTCATGCTTGTGTGGAAGCTTACCCTCACCTATTGTATGCCCAGATGGAAAGTCACGCTCAACCTCTCTTAAAATTCATTATCAATGAAACACATTTTCTGCGGATCAAAAAAAAAAAAAAAATGAAACACATTTTCTCCTTAGTGAAATCAGTATCATTTTTTTGCAAAATTGTTTTTTGTAATAGTAGGTAGGAGGGATAGGGATGAGGAAGTTGCAATTTCCAGTTATAAAAATAATAATAATAATAATAATAATTGCACCCAGGCATGACGTTTGCAAAGAGAACGTCTCAAACGAAATGACCGAGTTTGGCATCATATTTTCGAATCGATCAGTAACCTTATTGTGAATTTGTCAAGGGAAAAAAAATTGGAGAGATATCAATTGAGTGGATATTATAGAGCTTCTCTTATACAAAAGGTAGACAAAACTAACAAAAATCTATTTCTAGTTAGTTTCCTCTTTTCTCCTCTTCGTTCTAACCTACGAGGAGGGAGAGATAGAGAGAGTGTGGGTCATAAAAATTTTCCTTTTTGTGTTTTTAGGTCCCGTTCCATTAAGGTTTTTATTTTTTAAGTAGTAATTATTTTCAGCTTTATGAAATAAGTCATTCTCTCACAATACATCATCTTTAATTCAAAAAATAAGTACTTATTTGAGTTAATAAAATGGAGCCTTATTGTATTTTCATTCCTAATTGCTTTAATTTCACTTTACTTCTGGTGATTATCAAATTTAAAATTTCTTCTTCTTCTTTTTTTTCAATCGAAAGACCAAACCAGTTCATTAATATCCGTCATACGGCATCTACAGATAATCTAATTACAGAGCAAACCATACAACGACAACTAAAATAGAGGTACAAAAAACAACCACCGGTCCAAATCTGAGACGACTCGGTCGAACTCGAAAGCGTAATTGAATACTCCAAAATGGAGCCAATACATAAAATTCAAAATCTCGACATAGCATAAATGACATGTACAAAGTTCAAATTAAAAGGAAAAAAAAATCAACGCTCTCGGAGTACTGTCGCGTGGTATCCCAAGCCTCATTTTCATGACACATATTGATGGAGTTCATGCACAATAATATATGATGAAAAAGAGACTTCGGGGGACCATGCACGCGTGGAGGTGGCTAGGGGTATTGAATAATTACTCAGGTTAAAGAGAGAGATTAATTTCTTACTGCCGACGGTGGAAGCCATGGGTTTTCCACCACCATCATTATGGGTCCTATCGTGCTTTTATCGGTAACATGAACCGTTCATCTTGTAAGGCCCACAGAGTATTGCATATATTAAGAAAATAAATTTGATCGGTTATCAATATGTGTGTCGAAATTTGTATTTTTATTTACAAAATAGATGGTCATAAATATTTTAACTTTAATCGTAAAGGGAAAGCAAAACCCAAGCAAATAAAGAAATCCAAGTTTGAGTGGGCTGGTTTGGTTGTCGAGAGACTCCAGACCCACTTCAGATTTCTTGTTTTCAGGCCCAACTTTGTGAGCCCATAAAGAGAGGGAGCAATAAATAAATAAATAAATATATATATATATACACACACGGGCGGTTCCATAGACCCTTCAAAAATCCTCTAAAAAAATCCCTCAAATCTTAATCTCATAGTTCTAGATCAAATTTTGATGATCCGAGCCGTTCAATGTGTTCAGAACATGATTTTAAGGGTGTCGGCAAGAAATTGGTAAAAAAAATAACCGGGAAGGGCTTAATATGAGCAGTTTTTTATTGGACTGTTCAATAAAGTTTAATAAAAAACTGTTCAGATGAAACCCTTTCCGGTCATTTTTTTTTGTTGATTTCTCGCAAGTACCTTTAAAATCACGTTCTGATTACATTGAGCGGCTCGGATCATCAAAATTTGATCAGGAAATTGGGGGGGTTTTTTAGAGGTTTTTTTAAGGGTCCCCGGAACCGCCCTGATATATATATATACACACACTGTATAAAACTTCTAGTGAGAAATTCCGCATGTTTTTTTTTTTTCCACAACGATAACAGATGATATTATTAAAAGTCCAAACAAAACATCAAATGGAAGACTCGTTCCTATAAGGGGAACCAAACAATCACAACGGAGGGGACTCAATCCAACGACTATACCCCAAACCACTAAAACCTTCACAGCTAAAACATGAGCAACATTATTAACGGTCCTACGAGCATAGGAAAAACTGTAACAATGGAAATTATTACTCAAAACCTGAACATCATGAATAACGACTTCCACCTCTTGACTAATCGTATCCTGACCATTGTGCATATTCACGAGCAATTGAGCATCACTCTCCAAAATAACAAACTCCAGACTGAGTTGAGATCCCAACAAAATACTCTACCGAATTGCCAAGGCTTCTGCAACCAATGAACTCGCGCACCACTGAAAAAATCCCATAGAAGTAGTAACAAAACAGCCTCAAAAATCTCTGGTCACAATCCCAAAACCCCCTCTCATCAACCATTTCTTCCAACATCCACCCACATTAATCTTAAAAGTACTAGCCGGAGACCTTTGCCACGAACTAAGCTTTACATCCCCACACGATATTCCGCATGTTGATGCATGCCAATTTTTAATCTCAATTTTTGGATTTCAATCCAACGGCTGAGATGCATTGTGCCATGGCCATCTGATGAGATCAGACGGTTAAGATCAAAAGTCCGCACACAAATAATGTACGGAATCTCTCCATAAAAGCAGACTGATCATAGAATTCCTACATTAAAAAAAAAATCGGCCGTCGGAAGTCCGCACGTTCATATACATTTTCTGTTTGACTCGATTTGCTGGCCGAGTTCCCGAGTGTGAGAGAAAAAGGCGGAGAACTGTAGAAGGGCTTTCATTTCTTGCCTCAAATCAGAGTCTGAGGTGGCTACGGTCTTCAACAGATTGGTATTATAGTTGTGGTGAGAAGTTTGATGAAATTTATCTGTTGAGGTAATCGTTCCTATCCTTTGTTTTTTCTCCATTCAAGTTGTATGAACATCAACAATCGGGAATAATCTTTCTTTCATATGAACACACAAAAAATACACGGGAGTGGTGTCAACAAAAAAGAGGGAGCGGCAAAACCAGCGGGCCTTTGTAAATTGTCGATTAGCGGACTGTTTCGAGCTCATGCGTGGGTGTAGGCTTAGTGCAAGTTGATTTTTTGTGTGCCTTTTGTGTGTCTTCTAGCGCATGATGATTTGCCTCTTAGAATACGCATACATTTTGCTAGTTTAACATCGTTAATTGCTAGTAGTAATTGTTGGAAATCTTTTTGTGATTTCACTCTTCACAGTGAGAGGTAGTTTTTTCTTCTTCTTTCTTTCTTGTTATAGGGATAAATCCTGTTCATTTGTATCGGAACTGTGAATAGGATCAAATTTGGTCCCCGACAATACAACCATAAATGGACTGGATGATCCAAAAACTATCCAGTTCAAAGAGTAAAAATAGTTAATCTGCTTGTGGCCTACCGGTTTTAAGGTTAAGCCGAGGCTATAGAAATTCTTGGTAGCTGTTGTGCCCAAGTGTGCTGTGAGCCTGTGAATGAGAATACCCCACCCTGGATCCCATAATTTGACCAGACTGTTCACTTTGTTGAGCTCACCTAATTGATCGTTCTCCACAAAAATTAGGACTGTATAGCTACATGAATGGAGAACATTTGTCTTGAGAACATTGGAGGGGTGGTTAGATTTATCTTCTTGATTGGAGCACATTTGTCTCAAAAACATTGGACGGATAGTTTGATTTTGCGAATAAGATGTAAGATAAGTGTTCACCCATTGTATGACTGCCAATGATCGACCAACCTAATTGTTTCCGTTGGTTACCTGCTCGATGAGCGTAACAGAATGGTTTGACTTAACCAGAAATATGTTTAGTGTTGTATTTTGGTCCTTGACCATCATTTGGAATACACCCTGGACTCAGCCCAAGTGGTTTATCCCTTCGGGTTGATTTCACGGGTGAGGTTATGGGTTTAAGCTGATAGAGTAGCGTCGATGTCTTGTACTCTTGTTAAAATTTAACTTACTTTCCAACATTCTAGTGCCTGGAAAGAAAGGCATTCAGTTTAAACATCATAGCCATCCTCATGGGCCTTCACATTTTGTTTGTTTGGGCCAGGCCCAGTATGGCCCCGTCTCATTCCCAAGTTCAGTCATTTCACTCCAAATAATTCTGAGTTCGGATGTTGATTCCTGGCTACGAAGAGGAATGGTCTTTGAGGGTCAAAATCTTGTGTAGCCAGCCATATCTATGGGCTGCATCCTTCACAAACGAGCCAAAAGCAATCCTGCTTATTTTTCTAGAAATGCTAATAACGACCTGTCGGGTTGTGATTTAATGTTGGAAATTGGAAATATGTGAAAAGTGCATTGATATGTTTGAAATACATTGAAAATTTTGTTGTTTTGGCATTTTATTTACCTTAACTTACAGCCCTATGGGCTGTTTTCAGGCATAACCCCATTTTTTATTCGATTGACTGAGAAGCTTTCACTAATTATAGACTCATTTCTGAAATGGCTTATGCTATTTTTTCCTCTTCTTTGCTGGATCTTCTGTGTATTGACTGATTGTATTGTCAAGACAGCTTATTACCTAAACATAGGGAAATCAAATGGGCAAAAGGAAGATAAGGGTTTGAATCCTCATTTTTACAGCTAATTGTTACCATAGATAGCTTCCATTTGCCACCAAATCAAAATTATAAGAAGGCATGCCCCCCAACCTTTTGAATGCACAAGCCTTTGGCTACCAATTCGTTTGATCAGAAACAAAAACACTCTAATCCCTGAGTTTCAGCCCGCACAATGGCCCTTGCAAGAATCTTTGTATTCGCATTTCTTTTCTTGGTTTTGGCTCTGGCTTTACTTTCCTCTGCCGCCGAAGGTGCCCCCCGCCGCCCTCAACGTGGCTCTAAACCCCGCCGCAATTCCTTGAAAGCCCCCCGCCGCCCTACCCGGAAGGGCCTTCGCCGCCCTAGGGTCAAATCCACCCGCTCTCGGCCTGTCTTCAAAGCCCCACTTCCTCCTCCGCCTCTCTTTATAGGATCAGTTGTAGATGCTAAAACGTATGGTGCTACTCCTGATGGCCAGAGCAATAGTAAAATGGTGCGTTTCGGCACGGAAAGGCGTTTTCACCGACTTATGTACTGCATGCATGACAAGACATGAGTTTTTTGCTTTCCTTATCTAAATCTATCCTATCATACTAACAAAATCATAAGCATTGCTGTTCAAAACAAAAAAAACAAAAACAAATCATAAGCATTCAACCAAGTGATGCCAAATAGTATTACAAAAAAATAAGGGAAAATGTGGCATTTTCGTTGTTTTAATCATCTCTTTGCATGCATGCAGGCATTTAATCAGGCATGGAATGCAGCTTGTACATCAAACGGGCCATCAAAGCTTCTTATTCCCCCAGGGCAATATTATGCAGGGGAGATCTATTTCCAAGGGCCATGCAAAAATCCAATGACTGTTGAATTTCAAGGAACCATTTTGGCAGATCCCAATGCAGACGAATTCCAACAGAATGAAGGTATCATGTTTGAAAATCTGGAAGGTTTGACAGTTTATGGCGGAGGAACCTATGATGGCCAAGGTGGGGTGCAAACGTGGAAGAATGGGCGCTCAAGGGTTATGCCTATCGTAAGTTCCAACTTCTAACTTCTAAATCACTGCCTCTCAGAAGCTGTGAGGCAGTTTGGGTTTTCTTTTTCCTCTATTTTTTTGAGGGATCCTCACCTGCAAATGGTTATATTTTGTTGTTATGCCATTCGATGCAGTCAATTAAATTCCAGAAAGTAAGGAATGGAGCGGTAAGGGATATCAATTTGGTGAATAGCAAAGGATTCCATATGACCATTACTAGCTGCACCAACTTCTTGGCAGAACGCCTCAAGATAACTGCTCCAGCTGAAAGCCCAAGGACAGATGGCATCCACATTAGTCGTTCCAATGGGGTCCAGGTGTTAAACTCCTTTATTGGAACCGGTGATGACTGCATTTCAATCGGCGATGGGTCTACCGACGTGAAAGTGATTGGTATTACCTGTGGTCCAGGACATGGCATCAGGTACTAGTCTCCTAATAAATTTTGTTTGATTTATATTTTGCTTTCCATTTTCTGCTAATATCATTTTGTTTCTTCTTTTTGACAGCATTGGAAGCCTAGGAAAGGCCCTGGAACAAAGTGTGAAAGGGGTTTATGTCGCCCAATCTACATTGTCAAACACACAGAATGGTTTGAGGATCAAAACTTTCCACAATTCACCTCCTATCGAAGCTTCTGGTATCACTTTCGAAGATATAACCATGAAGGACGTAAAAAATCCCATCATCATCGATCAGAATTACCAGTCTAACAAGAACCAAGGGGTGATTAAATTTCTTCAAATTTATAGCGCTACATATGTTTTGTTTGTTCTGTTGCCGACTTTCATTAAATGAATATCTCGCTAACTCTGCTATTGACCAAATTTTCTGGACAGGCATCATATGTGAAGATCAGCGATGTTCATTTTAGGAACGTAAGGGGTACCTCGGTTTCAAATGTTGCAGTTACGCTTGATTGCAGCAGTGCAAAGCCTTGTGAAGGCATTGAGTTGGCCGACATCGATCTCGCCCTCAGTCCCAACGCTCCGAAGAAGTTTCCTCTCTCGGCGACATGCAGCAATGCTAAAATATTCAGCAGGGGGAAGCAAAATCCCCCGGCTTGCCGATAGATTTTCTCATTCAATGGAACCGCGCAATGTTGGATACAATGATGGCGTTGAACAGAGACCTGTTACACTTTAAAAGAAAGTGCCTATGTAGGAATGTTGTATTAAGAATTCCAGATTCTTTCTTTCAATGGAATATGTACCATTCTTTCATTCGAGTCTGGCTATTGGTGGTTTAACTTTCGAAGATGATGAGCTTTTTGTGCTCCATGGAATGCCTTAATTGTCTGACTGCAAATTATATTAGCCCCAATTTGATGGTTGGGTTTAGACCTCAAAAAAAAATCTTGAACCGCTAGGAAAATTACGAAATAGTTACAAAATTCAAACGATATTAATTGAAAATAGGACTTTTTTTTTTCCTTCAAAAATAAAAAAGACCTCCCCTTCAATACTTTTAAAAGCCCTAACAATAAAAATGGTCCACCATCTACTTAGAGTAGAAGTGCTTCGAAATTGTTTGTCCCGCTATATTTTCAAAATTAAATTTATGGATCAAATTTGTGAAAGTCATTTTTCTAAAAATATCTGACCCAACATCTTAAACACAAGAGTGCATAAAGACTAAGGAGTTCACATTAAACTAATCTAAATCGTTGTTATGTGCTAAATAGTGTCTTTTAACTTCTCATAATTAAATGCTAACTGACAATCCTTGGGATTTTTCCTACCAACACGTGAAATTTTACGACCTAATAAAATTAGGTACGATTAGGTAATTAATTAAGTTCTAATTTTTAAGACATGAACTGCAATATTGAAGCTCGCTAAATTAGTATTTTTTGTAGTCACGATAAGCCATGTAATGTGCATAGGCTAGCGTGAACTCGCTTGAAAGCACAGGATTAAAAACGCGAGTGGATAATCCTATGTTGTGTTAACGTGGAAATTAAAAAATTGATCACCCGTGGTGGGTGGGGGCAATGCAACTATACTGACCAAATTCATAGAATGACGCTTAACTCACCCATGGTGGGGTGGAGGCAATGCAATTTAACATACTTACTAAGTGAGAATATCAACCAATTTAGAGTTAAAAGCTAACACATCCATGGAGGGTGGCAAGCTAAATGGATTGTTGTCCATTATAAACAAACGATTAGTAGTGTTTTTTCAATGTGGGATAGTGAACTCCGTGGCTTCGCACAAACTCTCATAGCGAAAGCCGAAAGAATATGAAAAAGCAAAATAATTATTATGAAAAGCTTTCAATAGTTATAGGGAGTAATTTACAACACCAATTATGAAATGAATTGCTGTTTTTAGATGATATATGAATTGTTCTTTGATTACGCTTCTTGCTATAATGATTTCGATTTGCTATGGAAAAAGTGCAGTTTTGTCTCCATGCCCCGTGAAAGGGAACTGATATCCTGTAGTTTGCGATCCGAATCATCCATCTCGGCAATCAATGATTCAGACTTCATCTCGGCAATTTTTCAAGTTTGATTGCAAATCCATAATTTCATTTGATGTCAGGAAAATCTTCATGACATCATCTGATTGTTGTCTTGGCTTCCATCCGAACATAAAACACTGCATATTCAAAGGCAAATATTTATTAGAAGTCTGGTTTCGACTTTGCTTTCTGCTGCGATTTCGAGAGCTTTTGTGATATGGTCCATCATTTTAGCCTCTGTTGTGCGAAAGGACAACTGGTGAGATTTTGTTGCCGTGACGACATTTGGGCTTCACGTAGGGATAACCCTTTCAAAAGGATAAATCTTTCATTCCCATTTGAAGTTTCCAAGGGAAATAAATACAGATATGCTTCCTTTCGAAAGAAGCATATATTCAAATATTCTTGCCGTAGCAGCCCAGGTAAACTTAGAAGAAGACAATTCAGCCTTGTTCCTTTCTAAAGGTGGGATCGATCGTCTTTTTGGTTCCACTGCACTGCCATTCCAGTCACATAATGCACTCTCATAAGCATGAACGCGAGCGTAAAAATGTCATTCGAAAACATTTTAAGTTTTTTTTTTTTTGTAAGTGAAAACATTTTAAGTTACTCGTGAGAGCAATGATTGAGATTGGGTACGTAAAATAGGAATTAAAAGCGGAAACATCGGTTATGTGTAATTTTTATAGTCACAATAAGCCATGTAATGTGCATAGGCTAGCGGGAGTGGGAGCTTGAAAGTAAAAGATTAAAAACGTGAGCGGATAATCTTACCAAGGTATTATTACTCTATGTTTGTTAACGTGGAAATTAAAAAATTGGTTACCCATGGTGGGTAGAGGCAATGCAATTTAACATATACAAACTAAATTCACGGGATAACGCTAACTCACCCATGGTGGGTGGAGGCAATGCAATTTAACATACTAAACTAACTAACTAAGAATATGAACCAATTTGTAGCTAAAGGCTAACACACCCTTGGAGGGTGTGTAGCTAGAATGGATTGTCGTTCATTATAAACTAACGAACATTACTAGTGTTTTATCAATATGGATGTGGACTCTGCAGCTTCGTACAAACACTTATACTAGTGTTTTATCAATGTGGAATAATGGACTTCGTGACTTCGTACAAACACTTATAGGGAAAGAATATGAGAAAGCAAAAATAAGAATACCATAGGATCATATGAAAAGCTTTCGATAATTATAATTTACAATACCAATTACGAAATGAATTGCTGTTTTGAAAAGATATATGAACTGTTATTCAATACACTTCTCACTATAACGATTTTGATTTGTTCTGAAAAAAGTGCAGTTTTGTGTCCATGCCCTGTGGAAGAGAACCAAGGACCCTGTAGTTTGCAATCTAAATTGTTCATCTCGATAATTAATAGTTCAAGCCTCGTCTCGGCAATTTTCAAGTTTGATTGTAAATCCGTAATTTCATTTGATGTCAGAAAATCTTTTGACTTTAAGTCTGGTTCATTTCATTTTGGAGGGTTCAAAGGTAAAGTCTGGTTTTGACTTTACTTTCTGCTGCGATTTTGATAGCTTTTGTGATATGGTAATCATTTTAGCCTCTGTTGTGCAAAAGGACCGGTACTGATAAGATTTTGTTGGCGTGACGACATTTGGGCTTCACGTAGGATAAAAATATCTTTCATTTCCATTTGAAGTTTCCAAGGGAAATCATTACAGATGCTTCCTTTTGAGAGGAGCATATTCAAATATTCTTGCAGTAGCAGCCCAGGTCAGATTAGAAGACGACATCATCTTTTTGGTCCCACTGCACCCACCGCTATTTGAGTCACATAATGCACACACATAATTATGAACGTGAACGTAAAAATGTTTTTCAAAAATATTTTAAGTTACTCATGAGAGCAATGATTGAGATCAGCTGGGTACATAAGACGGTATTTAAAAGCGAAAATATGGGATCCTAATAGAAAATATAATGTGACCTAGATTGCCATTCCACCAATGTCGATCATAGAGATTGCTGCTAATTTGGGGTCCTAAAAGAGAGTTGATCGAAAACACCCAATTTTTCTAACAATAACGAATTACACATGTGCATAACCGAGTAGAAGATTGTTGTTTTGACAACAACTATTCAGATTTTTCTAATTTTACTAACTAATTTACATAATAAACGAGGAAAGGTGTTTAGCTTATTTCTTTTAGCTCTTAACAATCTTCTCTTTCTATTTTCAATGGACATTATGCAACATCTAAGAAGAACCAAAAAGTTGGGCAAACACGAGAACTTCAACTGGATTTCGGATACGTACTGATATCTTATGCAATGAAAAATAGTGAAGATAGAATGAAAGTGATTTGGACATTATCTAATTTTGATAAAATAATTGTGATTTTTTTCATTAACAAGAAACTTATCTGCTGACTTTTAGCCCGACTTCATTACTGATATTGCGTAAAATTACCATCTAATCATGGACGGACATATAGGTAGCTAGGGGTGAAAATCACACACGACCGATTAACGCGACACGAATCCTTATATAGAGGAGCTCTACCATCTGCGCTCCTTCTCTGATCATTTATTCTTTCAAACGGATCCATGACTCCACCAACCACAACCACAATTACCACTCCCACGAGAAAAGCCACACCTCTCATTTATTGCTGTTCACACCATAAATTATCATGTTTATCTTGCAATATGTGTCTCGCATGTGGCATGCTCTAGTTATCGTGGAAGCTGAAGACGATGGATTTGATGGATGTTGTGGACAAAATGGAGTTGAATTTGACTTATAGGGAGAATTAATGCTTGGCAATGGAGGAATGAAGAAGAGAAAACTGATGAGTAACGGTAGAAACTTTATATCCATTTCAAAGTCGATTGGCAATAAGTGACAATAAGTGGAGAGGTCCCAGATGTTATTAAGTGATCACCCATTCCACTTCCAAATAATGTGGGATTCTATTTCCTTAACAGTAACTAATTTAATTTGGAAAGTTATTGGGAGCATATTTCTGCAAGTTTTATTTGTATTCTTATTATTAGCTTCCTTGAACTACATGGCATGCAAAAGACTTTCACTAAGGCTCCGTTTGTTTGGACGTAAAATGTTTTCTGATAAAATATTTTACCTATTTTTCGGTGTTGGGTTGTGTAAAAAATGAGGAAAATATTTTACATGTAAAACACTTTTCATTAATTGGATGAAAATAACTTACCCTTAAATCTTCTATAAGTTATTTTCCGAAATGAACTCTTCTATGGTAATTTTCACTGCTCAGTTTCTTCGATCGTCAGATCCACATTCAATTTCAATATTCTCATATCTCTCCAACGTTTAAGCCGCCCTCTAGATCTCTCTATACTTTTTTATTGATTTCTGAACATATTTTCAAGTGTCAACCAAATACCTAAAAATAAAAGTTTGAAATTTGTTTTCTAAAAAAATATTTTACATAGAAAATATTTTCCATTGTAAAACATTTTACATCGAAATAAACGGAGCCTAAATAAATCACCATGAGATTGTACAAAATTTATAGGAGTATTGTCTTTCAATCTTACCTTTTAGGGTTGATGTCACATGGATCGTTTCCTTCAATTGCATAAGTAGGAATGCATCGTTATCGAAGGAGTAGTTAACACTTATATTCTTGTTAGGACGCAAACGAATTGATCAAGTTGCTCGAGAGTAGCTCGTTTGCAGCCTTACTTCTTGTACTCTCAAATGTACTTAAGGCAAGTTTCCTAAAAGTGATAAAACGGCTAAAGATGCTTATTTTCTTTTATATTTTGAATTTTAACATTTTTGAGAAACTACGCCTTGCTAATTTAGACTTTCTTTTTTCCTTCTTTTTCTTATTATCGATATTATTATGGTCGCTAAATATCATCTTCCTTTAAGCCGGATAATTTTATTTCTCTAATATAAATTCTTCATTTCTAGATTTATTATCAAAAGATAATTCGACATTTTTATACTTTTCCGCAAAAAAGAAAAAGTGACCAAGCAACTCACTGCCATCCCCTCCCTCCCTACCTATCTCTTTCCTCCCATTTGCTATCGCTATTCAACGATCTTCTAAGTCCTAGCATTTTGAAAATCCTATGCTGTAATTTTCAGACCCTAACTAATGGTGGCTTCTGTGTGAAGAGAAACTTTCTTACCGACTTTGGACATACGTTGATAATGTGGACGTATCAGGCTAAATATTATTTGAGTTAGAAGGCTTTCAGAACTTTTATACTCTTATATATTATGCTTAAAGAGCTTTATAATTATTGTTGTCACTAAAAATGTGAGAATAATGATGCTTAAATAATAACTTTTGAACTTATGAAATCATCATTAAGTTTTTTGTACTTTTAATAATTAAAATGTTTATTTATTAAAATGTTTATTTTGTAATTATGTAGGACCCTGAACTACTACAACAACTCAGCAAAACTATATTTGTTGTACCTATAAAATGAGAAGAAAAAATATCTCCATCATACGGCGTTTGTGTGGTGTGGCCTTCCCTGAACTCATATCTCTCTCTCTCTCTCCCTCTCTTTCTCTCTCTAGATTATCTCTTCACCATCTTCGTCCCCGTTCATCGATTGCCAGCCCTTCGCAAATATTGCCACATAATTTATCCGAAATCAAAGTGGCACAAGACAATCATTACTACTCTCTCTCCGCTCACAGCCAAATACGAATCGTTTGAACGTATGTAGTATTGGTTCGAATCAATGAGCTTTCAATTTGAGTGTTTTCGGTTTTCTTCAACGCTCATTAGTTCGTTTCGATGAGATTGCTCCGTTCCAATGCGTCATGATAGGGATGGCTTGTGCTCCTTCAATGTCAGGTGCGTCCTCGATTTCCTTTTTCTTCAATTCTGTTAATAAAACTTGATTTCTTGTGTATGTAGTTGATATGGTGTAACTTGTCAGTTTCTGTGGAATGTGTGAACGTATGCAAGTTTTCGATAGGGGATGGGAGTGGTAGATACGACTGTAGTGCCCTATCTTGCGCGTGGAAGGCTCCGAGGGCATTGACTGGGTTTCTGGCAAGCACTGCACATTCTCCTCAGTGTTCGGTCTCGCCGAATCAAAGAACTGGGAGAAGGAATCGCTTCAAATCTGTAAGTTCAGCTGGCTCCGTTCACTTGTCAAGAACTTACTGTGTGAAGATTTCTCTCGTTTATAGTTAAGTGAAGTATGTGTTCCTTTGATGCAAGAAACTTAAGAGAAAGTTGGAAGTAGTAGTTTAATTATGTAGAAACAAGATTCCTGCAACAGCTTGTGGTTTTTGCGGGGCAAGTTTTGAGGAAAGCTAATCCTAGGGAAAGTTAGAGATGTCAGTCCCACTACTTCCCGACTAACTGAACGCATAAAAAAATGTAAGAAAGTTGAACATTCCCATGGGGCTAAATGTTTCTTACTCCGAGTTAAAATGCTAGACTCCTTATGTTCTTTACCTTATGTACCTTGTAAAATGAAGTGTTCATAGCTGAGGGCTAAAGCTATTGCTGTTTCCGGGTTTTACGTAAAATGGTTTTTAAAGCAGTATTGCTGTGTTTAGATTCAACTGAAAATCATCAGGAAATCTGTCAATTACTTTCTTTAAGAATGAAGATACATGTGACCGTAATTACCAATAGTTATGTCTCGTAGAAGCTGCTATTTATGTTTGGCCTTTAAGTTTGGCAGAATTGGGTTGAGTGTTAATGAACACGGTCTCATCAGTAATCTCTGAACAGACAATTCGAGTTAATTGACTATATCAGGAACTGATTTTCTGGTAACCTGGTCTAGCCTCTAGGGACTCTAGGAATCAGTTTTTATGTCCTATTCTGCTTTCCTCTTGTTCCATCTCGAATTTTTAATTTTCCTTAGTTTTCATGATTATGCAGCTTTACACTACGTTTATATCCTTCTCCCAAACACTTTTTGTCTCAAGTTATGGGAATTTTCTCGAGTACAAGATTTTGAAGTAAACTTAAAAATTAACAGCAAGAGCAAGGAAATATTTGGATTACCAAGGATGAATATGGGGGGAATAATTACCTTTCAATGACCAAACTGCCTTTTTCTGATAGTATTTCCATCCTTACAGATCTGAGTTCTAGTTTCTGCTAAATTAGTTGGTTTCTGTTTTGACAAAAAAAGTGGAAAACATGTATTACAACTTGATCACTTTACTTGGGCCAGAGATGTGAAGCATCTCATATGGGGAGCTGGTACTGCACTGAAGCTTCTGAGTTTGTACTTCCAGGAAGACTCTTAAGATCAAGTTTGGTTCATGTTGGTTGTGGAAAATGGAGAATTTGTTGTTCTTCTCCATCTTCTTCAGCATCCTATGAGGAGGTTTCACCTGAAAAGTTATGGGAGGTAAGAGAATTGTTGCTGGTCTGGTACTTTTTTTTGTTTTTATCTTGTTCTTTATTAGGCATCTATACTCTTGTATGTTTCACAACTTAACAGTTTCAGAGGCCTATCGATGTAAATTTTAGTTACAGTCCATATGAATGTTGTTATGGTTTGCTCGTATTCTTTGACATGAGTACTGGCCCATAGTAGACACTAAGTTTGATGGAAAATCTATGAACTATGTGGTGTTGTTGCTGATTTTCATGATGTTCAATCATTCTTAGTAGCCTTGCCTCCAGCATACACCCACCCTTACTTTTAATTGTGCCACCACTTATCTTTGAGGTGATTCTAGTGCAAGCCAACCGATTCATTGGTGCTTTTGCTGGTGAAATGATAAAATGTATACCAAGCCTTAAGTCTTAATCAATCAGAGTTGGATGCATTGATCTGTTGGTGACATGGTAAAATGTATAACATGAGGAAAAAAAAGCGAAGGTGAACGAAGGGATTGTGTGGGAAACCTCCATTACCTCCGTAACCTTTGTGCTTTGCTTATTGATTCAATCTGAGTAGAAGATATGGGACGCACGAGCTCTCAACCCAGCTTAGTCTAGGTTTCCTAGGGAACACCTTACTTAAGTGAAGTGGGACCTGTCTTGATTGGCAAACTACTTACCAAGATTCCTAGATGTTAGATTTGTACAGTACTGCATTGAAGGAAGGAATGTTACTGGAATTTTATAGTTCTGGATTTCAGAGATAGCGACTGGGGAAGGAAGCAAGAGAATCATGAATTGCTTTTCAGTCAACTCAATCACTCTTCAGCTGGAATCTGACGCAGCAAAAGAAAAAATCTTGTGGCAATTGTTTTGTACTATTCAATCAACTGATACGTAGGGTGGCTAAATGAACATGAGAAGAATTACTGTTGACCGTCGTATTGAAGTTTGATGAGCTGATATAATTGCAAGAAAACTATTCATTGGCCTTACTATGTACCACCGGGATTGAATTTGTATTTTCTTCATATTTTCTGGTTATTGAGGAGGACATCTGTTAATGAAGGAGTGTGTTGTAGCTTGTAGAAAGTATCCTGATAATCGGTGCAAGTAACCTTCACCTTGTGATGTTTCTATCCCTTTTATTATGGAGAAGTTCGACTTCTCTCATAAAATGAGTGGAGACTTCATGCATGTTGTCTTTTCATCATAGATGGAACATTGAGAGTGTGTGAGTGGTGGAAGTGCAACAAATGCCATGCAATGTTAATTACTTTTATTTTTTGATTGCCTCAGGATCTGAAACAAACTATTTTGTACCTTCCAGCAAAAGAGTTGGAATTGGTGCGCAAGGCTCTGAATGTAAGTCTCCTGTATTTCTTTTTTATCCCATCATCTTTTTCGGGGGTTGAAGTGTTGAACTTCTTTTGATGACAATGTAGTGGCTGACCACATATTGGCTTAGTCAGAAAGAGGGAGGGAGGGAGGGAGGGACCATTTGTTATTAACTGTTCTTCTTGGGGTTTGGTGTTTTACAGCTAGCTTTTGAGGCACATGATGGCCAGAAAAGACGCAGTGGAGAGCCCTTTATCATACACCCTGTTGAAGTAGCACGTATTCTGGGAGACCTGGTGAGTTGCAAATTTCTGAAGCATTCTTCTTTTTTAACAAAGTATTTATCTTGGCCATCATTTCAACTATCTGTATTTGTTGTGATCAGCGACTTTGATTTATGACAAACTACTTTTCTAGGAGTTGGATTGGGAGTCAATTGCTGCTGGTTTGTTACACGACACAGTTGAGGATACAAATGTTGTTACTTTTGAAAGAATAGAGAAGGAATTCGGTCCTATCGTCCGCCGCATTGTAGAAGGAGAGACTAAGGTCCTTTTTTCTTCTATGTTTCTGTTCTCTTCTAGTCATTTAAGTTGGAGTAGCTGTGGTTTGGATACCGAATTAAATGGTTAATTGACTGGTAAACTAGGTGTCCAAACTTGGAAAACTCAAGTGTGAGAGTGAAAACGATTCAGTACAAGACGTTAAAGCTGATGACCTCCGGCAGATGTTTCTAGCAATGACAGAGGAGGTGACACTTGTTATATTCATCAATCATCACGTGAACGTGTTGAATGCCACTACCAACTAATAACAATTACTTTTCAGGTCCGTGTTATAATTGTCAAATTAGCAGACAGATTGCATAATATGCGCACTCTTTCACATATGCCTCAGCATAAGCAGGTGGTTAACGTTGACTTGGTATTGAACAGTTTGATTTTCAATTAAATGGGTTACACGATATATTGTGTGTTGCTAACATTATTGATTGATTGTGGTCAGGCCAGCATTGCGAAAGAGACGCTACAAGTATTTGCTCCCCTAGCAAAACTTCTAGGGATGTACCAAATTAAGGTATTGCAATCTACGTCAGTTGATAATCTTACTCTTGTACTTTGAATTCCAACAATCATTCTCTCCTTTGTGTTCCGACAAACTTCTGTACTTTCATGCTGCCTAAAGATCGATATATTAACGCTGAACAAAGTTTTTTTTTTTTTGGTTTTGGTACAGATCTTCTGTGTCTAGTTTCTCTCTTGGCACTTTCTTTTATGTTCCATTTACTTGTGAAGAAATCTAAGTTCCTCTTCCCACATTCTGGAACTATGTTGCCTAGGAACATCAATACTCTAGGGCCCTAGGCCGTAGGGAATTACGTTTTAGTACGCACATTTCGAAACATGGTTCACTAAGGTAAAAATTAAAATTCTAGAAAGCGTGAAATTTTGGTGAGAGCAATTGTGAATAAAAACCCGGGTCATTATGCTCCTAGAAATGTGTTTTGTCTGGATAATTTGAAAATTAATAATTAGTTTTACTAGATGTTTATCGCTTGGAAGAATAAGCTTTAATTTTGTAATCTATAGAAGCCTACCTACCCCTAGTGTACCACCACTTAGGCATGTGGCATCCCAAGTTCTAGATGACTTAGCGTTGGAAATTAAGTTAAGATGTGAAAAGCGCTGATTTCTTTTATTTTGGGATTGAATTTTCACCCTGTGAATTTTTTCCTGCATGAACAAGCTTGCCTTGTTTCTTATTGTCGTGCAATATTACAACATTGTATTAGACTATTGGTGGTGTTTTTGGGGAGGCCTCATTGATTCTGGAACCGGCTTATCAAAATGAATGTGGTGATATGCCAGCTGCCATGTACAGGCCAGGCATGAAGAGCCAAATTTTACCTTGAGATACTTAATTGATCATGCCTTATCTCACCATCGTGCTTCATTTGATTACTTCAAAAAAATAGTCCTGTTGTGTATGATCTGTAAAGAAGAACGCTCTTGCTATTATTATTTTTTTACAAGGTTTAATACCGCTAACCCTCACCCTTGATTTTTGAAATTCCTCTGCATGTGTTACTGTTTTCTTACAATATGCAAAATACCTTTTCTCTGTTAAGTTGGTATCGATAGACTTGACAGTAAAAGCTCATATCATCATTTAAGCTATCTAAATACCATTTCTGTCCTTGTCAAATTTATTAAGTTTACTTTCAGTTGGGGGGAAAATGGATAATGAAGCAAATGGGTTTAAGTAATATATTTCAGGTCCCTTATGCCTCCCCTTGACGGACCACTTTTTCCAGGGGATGCAATATTCACACCCGAATCTAACGTTTACCTTAAGCTATGCAGGAAGGTTTCTATAATTGTCAGGTCCTTAGACTACGTTCGAGTAATTATCCCATTTTTCTTTGAAATTTATGCAGTTCCATGTGTCCTTACACCTAGATATTTTCCTAATGTACTTTTTTTTTTTTCCTTGTAGTCTGAACTTGAGAATTTATCCTTCATGTACACAAATGCTCAAGAATATGCAAAAGTCAAGAGTAGAGTTGCAGAGCTCTACAAGGAGCACGAGAAGGAACTCGTAGAGGTAGACTTCTATTTTTGGTCAAAATAATCGGATGAAGATTTACAATAGGCCATTCACCTGTTTATTCTTATTGCATCGCATATTGGAAGTCGGGATAAAAATAAATTTTTTGAGCTAAATCTATGCTTGTGATGATTGATGATGATGAGCAGTCTAGAAGTTAGTGGCTGGAGTATTTTAAAGTCTTGACGTTTTAAGTGACTTCAATATTGGTTCTAAGAATCTGGTCTCCTTATACTGCCCTTCTCCTTGTATTAGGCAAACAAAATTTTGATGGAGAAGATTGAAGATGATCGATTCTTAGACCTTGTGAGTGTGAAAACTGCAGTTCGATCTGCATGCAAGGAGCCTTACAGGTAACACCATGAACATCATTTTTTTATCATGATTTCAGTGGTGATGCTGTGTAGCTCACTACTGGGTCCCTGTTGACTTCGATGCCCAGCTGAGCTCATTACATCGCATTTCATTCACATGTGTTGGAGTTGGAAATAAATTTTAACCTCTCAAAATGCCACAGGTTATAGTAGGGTCAATACTCAATACGGAGCAGAATAGTTGACCTTTAAATTATGTTTATGCTGTAGCCCAATGTTTGACGCTCAGAATGCTAACAGATTTTCTAGCAAATGTTTTCTCCTCTTAAATGTTATTTTTTGGTTCCATATGATAGCTTTATGGAACATCACCTGTGCTACTGTTGTGTTGAAGCTTTCCTTGACAGGTTATCTTAAGCTAATTTTGTGGTTTAATTACAGTATCTACAGAGCTGTACATAAATCTGAAGGTTCAATAAGTAAAGTCAACCAAGTTGCACAGGTTTGCTATAATATTATCCTTGCAAATTTTTGGTTGCCAAATTCGCATGACATTTCTTATTTGCTTCAAAACTTACTTTCATTTGCTTGGATTGTAAGCTTCGGATCATTATAAAACCAAAGCCATGTGTTGGAGTCGGGCCTTTGTGTAGTGCTCAGCAGGTTGATTCTTACTCATTGCCAAGTAATTGTCCATAGTTTTGTAAATTACATACAAAATACTACGGTATTGATCATTTCCCTCTCGCTCTAATAAATGTGCATTTTTCAGGTCTGTTACCATGTCCTCGGGCTATTACATGGAATTTGGACCCCTATTCCTCAATCTGTATGTAACTTGCTTTTCCTTTGTTCCGAGAATTTGAATTCATGTTTCATTTTGTTACTAATCACTATTGATTTTTGGTCCATTGATGTCTGTTACAGATGAAAGATTATATTGCGACTCCAAAACCTAATGGTTATCAGAGTCTTCATACAACAGTAATTCCATTTCTTTATGAGAGCATGTTTCAGCTAGAAGTTCAGGTTTGGTTTTTAATCTTCAATTTTTTTCCCATTATTCAATTTCTCTCCTTTGATTCTTTGAATGCTGTTTAATGTCATATCCTTATTATTGGTCACCACGTGAGTATCTAATATGGTTTTGTCCTTTAGAAAAACATTCAATTTGAGTTGGGATGCAGTATTAAAAACTTACATTGATCTGCTAAATTTATGAAAAAAAATATAGCCCTTGACAGCGCAGAATAGCAAAGAAGGATTCATGTATCCAATGCCTTTTAATTGTAACATGAGGCTTAATTTTGTTTGGATTTCCCTTACTTCTGGTATGCAGTCATATTTTTTCTTTTTATGGTTGACAGATAAGAACTGAAGAGATGGATCTGATAGCAGAGAGAGGCATTGCTACCCATTATAGTGGGAAGGTTTTGGTTAATGGTTCCCTCAGGGTATTTTTCTTTGATTCTTGCTAATTTAAAGTCTTCCTTTAAGGAATTTTCTTTTTATATTTCTTTGCATTTTTGTTCCTATTTTATTTATTCATTCCCTCCTCCATGAATTTATAGAACCTGTAGTGATGTGCGCAGTACAAAGTTTATGATGCAGAACTCGTTTGGTTCCTGATGAAGTTTTGAAATACCTGACTTCCTTTCCCTCCAGATTGGTTGGCTCAATGCAATTAGGGAATGGCAAGAGGAATTCGTTGGAAACATGAGTTCCAGAGAATTTGTAGACACTATCACCAGAGATCTTTTAGGTAGCCGTGTCTTCGTGTTTACTCCGAAGGGAGAGGTAAGAGGATTGATTGTCACAAATGAAAGAATATTCTGCTGCATGATGTAGTGTTCTAAAACTCGCTACTCGGTGGTTGCTCGGCCAGGCACCTTGGAGCGAGTAGTCGGCGTTAGTCGGTGAGTAATGGCCACCGAGTAGGGATTAGTCCCCTCGGCTAGGCACCTTAGAGCGAGTACTCGGCCAGGAATACCTCGTTTTAGAACACTGGCATGATGTCTTAATGGTCTCTTTCACATTCCGTGCAGATTAAAAATCTTCCCAAGGGGGCAACTGCCATTGACTATGCTTACATGATACACACTGAAATTGGCAACAAAATGGTCGCTGCAAAGGTATACTTTTAACTGTGGGCTTGTCATTCTTAGCATTCCACATGTCACTGCCCGATATTTTTATCCATTTGCAGGTCAATGGTATCCGTGTTTGTCCCTCTCATGTACTTGCAAATGCTGAAGTTGTTGAGATAATATCCTATGATGTGAGTTGATCTCAGTCCCTTTTTGTTGAATTTTTGGGTAATTTACATGTAGATGATGTGGTGGTATTTATGTAGATGACGTGGTGATGTTTATGTAGATGATGATGTGTGTGTTTTTACGATTTTGGTTTTTTACCTTCCCAGAGTTGCTAGAAAACTATGTTTAACATGATGAGAAAGTATTGTGCCAAAGTATGTTTTTCATGATGAAAACTAACATGATGACAAAGTATTGCACTCATATCATTTTCAGAACTCTAACGCTGAAGATGTTTCATGAGGCACGTGATTCTCTTGACCCGCTTAACGAAAAAAGTACCATATCTCCGCTAGTAGATGACTGCGTAGTCAGATTAAAAAACACTATAGGGATAGGGCTTGGGAACTCTAAAGCATATAGATAATTTGACTTGTCAAGAGGAAATGAAGGCCCTTAAAACTGTAGACGATGAAGTGGCATGTCAGAGATCTCTGAAGCAATGATAGCACAACGACGAAAACGACATATGCCCTTGTCTGTGGAGTCATATTTCCGTATTCCAAATGTTCCTTTATCAATCCATAAGCTTATGACTTGTGAGAAAATCTTGGAAACTTCTGGTTCAGTAAGAAGAAAATGTGCCAGCAAGGTGGTCATGGTATTCTTCCCATCTCTGGTGGTAGTTAGCAAGTTTATTGTTCTCCACAGAAGTAAAATCATATTAGGGGGTATGCATCTGCCATGCATCTGCTTCCGAACCACATGGCGTAAACGCCGTAAAGTATCAAGAGATTGAAAGTTAATAGTTGTGATGACTATCTGGGTTGCAATTCCACTAAATGTGTGTATTGTAGGATTTAATAGTTCTAATCTTTATATTCCAAGCTCTAGAAAGTTCAATGTTAAGATGTCATGCATCCCTTACGAGTGATAGGTCCTAAAGTAGAATTCTAGACTTAGTTGTTCGGCCTCTATACGAGTCACAGAAATCCTATTTCTTTTGTTGCTCATAGCTAGTGTTTGATATGCTTCCTAATTGGATTTGTTTGTTGCTCTTGAGTTACAGCCTACCATCCATATACAGTGTTCTCTCGAGTAATTTGCAGTTATGCATATTTACCACTAACTGCAACTTATGTGAAATTTTACTGTGAAGTGATTCAGTTGTCCTTTGCTTGCTTCCCATGCGACTCAAAATTTGCCTTTTGTGCCAGGCACTCTCAAACAAAACAGCATTCCAAAGACATACAGAGTGGCTGAAATATGCTAAAACACGAAGTGCCAGACACAAAATTAAGAAGGTAGGTTTTCCTTACCATAGAATTTTGGTACTTAAGACATCCATTGCCTCTGTCTGTTAATGTAAGGTTTATGATGTGTTCAGTTTTTGATGGAGCAAGCTGCCCTATTGGCAACGGAAATAACAGAAGATAGAGTAAATGAATTTGTTACCGATCCCAAAGAGGATAGCAAAGTAGAAGGGCTCTCAGATTATTCCAAAGGAAGCTCCTACAACTGGGAGAAGATCGTCAGGAATGTTGTTGAAACCAGCAAAGATACTTTCCAACTCCAACGTGGTAGCATTCAGGACCCCAAGGTCAATGGGAAACATAACAAGCATATGCAGCACGTGAGTTTGAAGGCCACAGGAGAGGTTTTATTTCAGGGAAATGGTGTAGGTGAAATGATACTTGCAAATATTCCCATGTACAAAGAAGTCTTGCCCAGTCTGAACCGCTGGCAAGCTGACAAGGTTGCATCTTGGCACAACCTTGAAGGGCATTCCATTCACTGGTTCTGTGTGGTGTGTATTGATCGAACAGGTGAGTCTTTGCTTCTTTTTTCTTCTTTTTCAATAGCCCATCTTGTGGCTCTCTTTCTTTGAGATTCAATATGTAAAGGGAATATTTGTGCCAGTAGTCATTAAAAAATGTTGCTGTCGTAGTTATCTTTGCATTGGGTTACATTTGCATTCTGGAAAGGGGAACAATTGTTGTGGAAACCAATTTAGCCTCCTTCCATACTATTGAGCACCCTTGGCACCGATTAGATTATTCTATTTGGTTATATTTGCTAAATTGGCCATTACATATTTTACCAACCCGAAATTAAATGAAGTAAAACTTTTACTCGCTAGAGAATTGAATTCACGTCATGTTTATCATAGTTTTGTCAGTACTTATAGTCAAGAATCCATTTCAGGCATGATGGCTAAGATTACAACAGCATTGGCAGCAGTAGGCATTACAATATGTGCTTGTGCGGTGAGTAGTTGTGTTGAAAAATTGCAGCTATACTTGTTTGTTACCATTGATCTTCTCCATGTGGAGTCCATTACAAGTTCTATTATATTAGCAGGCAGAGATGGATAGAGGAAGAGGGATGGCAGTCATGTTATTCCATATTGACGGACGCCTGGATTGCTTGGTATGTGTGAAAGTTTCAAACACACACTAATGAAATCTTCTGGTCTCTGCTAGGTTTTTTCAGTTTTTTTTTTTTTTCCTTTCAGGTTAATGTTTGTTCAGAGGTGGATCTAATGAATGGTGTTTTGGGGTGGTCCGTGGGTTGCAGCTGGCCTGAAAGCCAACAATTTCTAGAATGCTAATCAATTGGTGCAGCTGGCAACTGAATAATTAACCCGGCTAGCAGAGGCTTGGGTATGAAGTTTTGTCCTCTTGTAAAGATCTGAGATCTGGGTAAGCTGTAGATAGATAGGTAATTACTTCTTTGAGTTTCTCCTTTTATTTGTTGGATACTGGTGACTAAGAGAAGCAGCCACCAGTTTGATGTAGTCTGTGGAGTCAGGGGGGTTGTATATAGAGCGGACTAATAGTTTTTGAAATATACTTGTAAAGATACTTGCAAGAAGAGGAGACTTAATCATTTATACAAAAGATTTATACACGACATATCTAGGTCTCTGGACTTCCTTTTTTCTGTGTTTAAAAACTTTGTATCTTCTGTCCTGAGAAGGACTATTTTTCTAAAGAAAGTGGCGTTAAGGTTACGATCGTATCGCCCATTGTAGACTATAATAGCGGGAGCTTTGTGCACTGGTGCCCTTTGTTTTAATTTTTATGAGCAGGTGTGTACTGAAGCAATAAATCTTTCAAAGGACATGCAAATTTTGTTTTCTGCTTTCCCCACAGAATTGGATCTTCAAGAGGATGCGATGTAGAATTAAAGCCGGATGGATCATTGGCAGTGCAATATAAGGAACTCAATATTGGTGATTTAGAAGAAAACAAGTTTATTTTCTGCAAATGACTAGCTGACTTCAATTTTAGGATAAATTAGTGTGGTGGTAAGGTAATATAAGATGAGAAATGAAATAATCAGGAACAAGTTACACCAATTTATGACACAAGGACCGTTCAGGAGATCAACGCAAACCAGGATCTCAGTTCTTCTAAATTAGGAAAAAGCTACAGCAATTTACTAGTGATCCACTTAACAATTTCAAAATGAGCTGATTTTTCTGCAGGCAAGGTTAGAAAGTATGAAGTTTTACAAAATACAAGGCTTTGATCATTGACGCAGTGGTGGGCTTCATGCATGGTGCGTAAAATGCATCCACTTTGTAGGTGAGCAGGGACAATTCAATTTGTGGATAACAAGGGACATGTAGTATCAGAGATGCATAAACAAGATGCCCTGCACCCTCAAGAATTCAAATAAGCATTGGAGACATGAATTGATACTCTATAAACTTACTACCCCTTATTTATAAGTACTTTAGGTAAAGCTATGGTAGTTCCCAGATATGGGAGAGAATCATCACTAGTAAGAATACAATGAGACAAAGCTTCACAATGTTGGCAAATGAAAGTAGCAGCGGTCCAACCACTAGCAGCAGCAGCACAGCGGCTGACGATATCCAGATTCCCATGTTGGACGTGTCTGTTGAGACATTAATCCTCATCAGCAGCTCCTTCATAGGACTGATTCTTGATTGTACTGTATCTTCAATTTTGTAGTTGCCATTGGCATAGATACCCTCATTGTTGATGCTAGCATGGCAGCCCCTCTCCTCTGTTTCGCCGGTTCTGTACTCATCAATCTCCTCCTCCAGTTTCTGGATATTTGTTTTGGATTCTTCTTTGAGTTGTTGTGATAATTCCTCTATTGACTCCAATGGCCAAATTGCCTCCACGTTGGATTCCATGGACGAGTCTCCTGTTTCTTCAGAGCTTTCTTCAACTTTCTCTTCCATTTCTTCCTCATCCGCATACTCATCATTTTCATCACTATCTTCTTCTTCACTGAATCTCAACAGTTGGTTGACTTGAATTGTCCCAACCGCTTCATTGTTTTCTCCATGGTCATGTCCTTTTTCTTCCTCAATCAATTGAATTCCTGGGTTGTCTTCTGCTTTAATCCGAGCTGAATCAATTGTCTTTTCCTCTTCCTTTACTTGGATTGCTTCATGATTTATTTCCATTGTAAAGTGAACCTTTTGAGCTGTCTTAACTAATTCTTCGACCACTTCTACAATATTCTCTCCATTTTCTTGTTCTTTTACAACCAATTGCATTTGTGGGGGGTCTTCAGCTTCAGTTTGCGGTGAATCTGGTGCCCCAGTTACCTCATCCTCTTTCATAACTTGGATTTCTTCCGGGTTAAATTCAACAGCAAACTGATCCTTCTGAGTTGTCTCAATTGCTCTTTCGACAGTGTCTGCAATATTATCTCCATCCTCTTGTTCTTCCTCTTGTTCTCCTTCTTTTCCAATCAGCTGCATCTTCTTTATGTCATCTTGTGCTCCAAACTGAGATGCATCAGGTGCTCTAACTGCTTCATCCTCTGTCATAACTTTGAATACTTCCTGGTTAAATTGAACAGCAAACGAATCAATTTGAAATGTCTCAGTTACTTCACTCACTATTTCTGCTCCATTTTCTTGTTCTTCCTCTTCTCCTCCTCCTTGTCCCATCGATTGTATTTTTGGGAGTTCTTCTTCAAACTGATCTGATTGAAGTACCTTATTCTCAATTGCCTTTTCCTCTGCTACCAATGAGTAGTCTTGCTTGTTGACACCATAATCAGTCCCCAATGAACTGTTTTTTGGTTTTGGATTATCACCCAATACGACGTCCAAATAGTTGGGCTTCTCCTTCGGCCGAGTGATCTCAAGCATGGTGTCGATGTCCTGTATCAAATTACCATCTAAAACAGTATTATTGGAATTTTGGTCAACTACAATATCAAGGAGTCTTGACGATTTAGGGTTGAATTAAGAACAAAAACAAGGAACCAAATCAACCGAGTAATTACAAAACACTGATAAATACCAAGATCAAGCTTTTGCTGGTGTCCAACGGTGTGGAATCAATCTGGGTCGGAGACGCATCTTTAATTCCATCTCCACTGCAATTGGAAAATTGATATATTTGAATCATGAATCATTTAACACCATTTGGATGACTGATTTGTGGAGCGATTAATCCAGATCCAGAGAAAAGAAATTGTGGAGAAAATGTTCCTTTTCCCTAGAAACAAATTCTTGATCCCAATCAGCACTCTACCGCAACATAATTACACTAGTACAGTTGATGTAAATGGTTTACCAGGTACAGTATATAATTAAATGCATGTTTAATTAGCTCAAACCTTGGATGGTAATCACCATCCGGTGGAGAGGAATTATCTTGAAGAAGAACAATGAGGCCTTTTCCCTGATCATCATTACTACTGTTGTCGTTGTTCACTTCCAACTGGTTACATGCGTCAGTGGTGGTGGGAATTGGTTGTGGCTGCGGCGGGTGGTGGTGGTGGTTGGTTTTGTTGGGTAGTCTTTTGTTCCTCAATTTAATTGCAGAAATCACCGAAACTAAGGTAGCAATTGCCACTACTCCGCCCCACACGAGAACTCCTCCAACACCACCACCTCCGCCCCTGCCGCCGCCCATGCTGATAGCCATCTTCTGCTTTTCTTGCTTGATCGTGTCTTTGGGCTTCTCCATGTTATCAATTTTATTCCTTGTTCTGCAAACACGAATCTAAACGTAATCTCCAATTTTCTTGGAGACGGAGGCTTGGTTCGTTTCTCAATGTATTTTGCTGCTCATTGGGATTATCAATTCCCCTGTGCTGTGTAGTTTATTTACTCGCAGATGAGAGAGATAGAGAGAGAGAGAGAGAGTGAAGTGGGAAACATCAGATCAGTCGGAGGTTGAAGCGGACATCTCAAAGTCTCTTTTAATTCCACCGTTGCTTACCTACAAGCTGCACCAAACACTCGTGCCACTCGTGCTTATATTTATAATTTATTACTACAGATTTTGTACTTCGCATAATAATTAGAGATATTTTTGAGAAAATATAGCTATATAAATATAAATATATAAATGCAGTAAAATGGGGCGTGTGAGTGCAAGAAGTTGCCGAATATGCGGGGTTTGAGGAATATGGAAAAATGACGGCCCATGACGTATTTTGATAATTAATATCCGTCAAGAACATTTTCAGTATTAACAAATGTTCTCAACATGTTCTTAGCGGATATTAATTATCAAAACACCTATTTGATCGTCATTTTCCCGAGGAATATTGAAGTACAAAGCCTACCCTTTGCAAGTAAAGATGTCATTTCCAAATTCCAATGATCAAACTCATGAAGTCACAATGAAACGGGTTTCATTGGTGTGCTTTAAATGACTCGGATCAAATCATTTTACAAGCAATGGGAGAGTAAGGATTTTCGTTAAGGAGAGCCAACCTAAAAAATAGAATATTCATTGCATGACAAAAGATACCACATGCTTTTTATTTCGTTGCTCCAAGACATAAATTAAAAGATAATCTAATTTTTTTTTGGTAAAGTAATTCTGAAATAATAATCTTTAAAGAATAAGATATAGTTACTTGAATTTCAAGAGAGCCAAACTAAATTTATTTAAATTATAACTTGACTTTAACTACTTAAATAGTGTCTGTAATGCTAATGCCATTACTTCTTTTTTACTTGCAAGTTGCAACGCATGGATGATTGGAGGTATCCTGAATACAGAAAAGAGCAAATTGTTGTTGTTTTGTTTTCTTAATATTCACTTAGAAAACCAATTTAGAAAAAGTTATCAGAGAGAAGTAGTCCAATTTTGAGGTCATCAAGCTCTCAGTCACATAATTCGTGTGCGGATGAGGGGAGCAGAAGTGTGAAAGCGTATTTGAAACACATCATAAACTACTAAAATTCGCGAGAACGAGAATTGAAGGCGCGAGCAGAGTGCGAGTTTTGCTAGCACAAGCATTCTGAAAGGATTGTGCAACTAAAATCAAGTTACATTGAGGTGTGTGACCTTTTTCTTTGTTGGGAAAATTAGTCCCGAAAATACAAGTTTGAAAATTATACATGCATATACAAATTTGAACTATACATGAATAAAAATCCAGTACTATATAGGAACAATATAACAGATTGAATTGATCGACAATTGAAAAAAACTAAACTGAAACGCCCGTGTTTCACACGATTTCCTAAAATAGATTTTGCCTTCTGGGTGGTGGTTGAGGTTCCATCCGGAGTCCTCTCAACATACAAATGATTTTACATAGCCTCATGCACACCACACGCAAAGATTGCGCAACGAACAAAACCATGTGCGTACTCTCTCACAAGAAGAGCGAAATTGAATAAACAACACAAAATTCTGGATTTCTCCAGAATTTATGAAACAAAAGCATTGAAATTTCTCTTGTCCTCCAAAAAGTAAGAAAGAAACCCAATTTTTCATTGTGGAGGGAGACCTTTCATTTGTGTCATCATAAAATGGACAGTGATGATCCATAAACATGGATGTTTAATTCTACTAGGTTTTCCATTTGTGCAAGGCACGAATGCCATGCCCGTTGAAGGGGAAAAATTATGTTTGGGGGAAAAACTTCAGTGGCATGGTATGCTAGCAGCATAGTGGTTCAGCATTAAGATTTTCCGATCAGTGGCATAATGCAATTGTTCACTGTAACATGGTCATGGTAATGTAGCGGCCATGTCATCCATGTGATGGCAGTAGATTTTACCTAATAGCATGAAGGGAGAGCAAAATAGGAGAATCATGATCAGCATTTTTCCAATCAGCGATGTAGTTTACTCCAAACAATGCTGCAGCATCTAATGACAGCAGAATATAGCTACAACTTCAAAGTATTTTCAGCATTAACTTTGTGTTGTAAAAAGTGGTTGCAATAAGATCCCTCATATGCAGTAGTGAGCAATAAAGTATAGAAATAGCAACAGAGAAACACATGTACCCCACCGGTACTAAGGCTGTCTAATGGGTGAAGACACCACCCCAAAGAATACAAGCCACAATAATAGGCATCCAAGATACCCCCAACTAACCAAAACCAACTACCCAAGATGTTGCCAAGAAACAATGAGCAGGTTTAACCCCCACAGTGTCATTTGTTTTTTATGCAAAAAGCAATTCTTAACTTTAAAGTGTCCTCGTCTTTCAAAAGGACCAGAAAACTCTCATTATTTTGAAGTTTTTGGCTCCTACAGTTTCCTCTGAGCAGAAAAAATTTGAGTTTCAGATATTATAGAAAGTAGCATGGAGTTTATATAGCTGATTACATGCATATTTTATATTGCACATGGTATTTACAAGTGGCAAGGTAGTGTCATTCTAGGAAGCACTCAAAAACAAACCCCGTGCATATAAAAGAATAGTCAGTAAAGGGCAATCAACACAAGTGTTGTTATTCACCTTCAATATGAGTTGCCCTTATCAAAGAACTCGACCATCAAATGGAACTTAACCCAGAATAGGGTACCTCTATCAATTGAGACAATAGAGGTCAATTGAGACAAACTACAATTCCATGGTGGCAGATTCGTTTTCAATTCGGGCTTTTTTCTTTTCCTTATTGCTTGTGAGAGATTCTAAGATTTAGGTGAAAGGGGGGAATGTCAATTCGAGTTTTTTTTGGTTCAGGGGCGGGGGTGTGGGAAGCAGTTAAATTGCCACCTGAAACCACAATTAAACCACAATAAGCAATGTGAAACCACAATTGAACAATCATAGGTTTGAAGTGGCCATTGGGTGGCAATCAAACTACTAAAATGGTTATTACTAAAACTTGATAAGCAATGGGGAATAACAATTCAACTCTCAAAGTCATCAGTATTTAAGAAGAGAACGAAAAACTGAATAAACACAGAATAAGAAAATACCCAAGTCCTTGGGGACACGGAAACGAACCACCAGAAGTAGTATCTAGGGGGAGCACTGAATCAAATAAGAGAGCAATTTGAAAATAGAATAATTCATATCCTTTTTTTTTTTTTGATCCGAATAATTCATATCCTCCAATACTACTAACACTTATTTGCGCTATTGAGAAACATGAACGGATGCCTGTACCTATTTTGCCTCTCCCAAGTTGTTTCCAATTTAACCCACTTTCATCCAAAAATGACCTAAAATGAATCAAACCCGTCTAATGCATAACATGTTCCTAGTTCCTACTATTGGAAAAGTAAACAATCATACAAAATGAAGCAAATGAGAAATGCTTGCTTTTTTCTCCTGCAAATTCTGAAGTACATGTAAATGCCATAATAGGAAGAGAGGAAAAAAGATAATTTCTAAAAAAAAGCCAGAACAATAATTAAAAAATGTCAACAGTAACGCAAAGCACAAAAGATCCATTCTTGAGTGAATGGAACTCGATGGACAGATTCCGAAGTGACTTTCTCTGTTCGCTCAGCATAAATGGACACTAAAAAACCTCGCAAGAGCAAAAAGATCACAATACCTTATCTCTGCCCCGGGTTCTCCTGATTTGTTCAACATTCACTCCACTATTCTATTCAATGGCTGAAGAGTGAAGATTCCATATTTTGCTTCAGGGGCTTCCTTCCTTCTTTCACTGAAAAGGTAGACTTGTTTTAGTTGGCAATGTTTAATTACATTCTAAGTGACAGTATGGAGCTTGCCATTGTAATATTTCGAAACAAATCGAAGCGAATCAATCGAAGGAATAAAATGACAACAAAATAGGATGCCTATGAAGCTGAAAGACAGAGAGAATGCCGTGCCTAAAGGCAGATTGAAGCACGGGTGAATGTAATATTAATATTATACCCTCAATCAACATCAATCACCAAATCCTACTCGACGAATCGATCCATGAACTGGCTATAACAAAAGTAAGACATAAGTTTTAAACCATAAAGTAAATGGATTTTTGCTAACATCAACCTAGCCAGAAAAAGATTCCCAACACTTGTGTTTGGTCAAACATATAGATTACCATTCATTTGTCTCTCATACATTTTGTCGAACACATAGAATGCAAAACAAATGGGGGCACACTTTGAATGGATGTTCAGAGACATGCAATCAAAATATTTACAATCTGAGGGACTCACTTGTGGACTCACACAACCTTTTTGTAGCTCCATCATCCTCATAGTCTTGGCCTGGTAAAACAACAAATATGTGCCAAGGTTAGCTTGTGTCGTAGCCGTGGATCAAGTTCCATTTACTGTGATTGCACACACCTATGCTAGGCTTGCTAGCAGTTTATATGAACAATGTGAAAGAAAAACAAAATCTCTGAAACTATAAAATTCAGAGCACACAAAGATAGCAAACAAAACTGAATCACAGACTTCTCTCTTTCTTCTTCCTTTTCCTTTCTTATTCTTCCCTTTTCTGTTCACCCAAATTACTGAACTATAAAATCCACCCACATTCCTACCCAACCTATGCAAACAAAATTGCATAAGAAGTTGAATCAGCATAGAGAAAGAAGATTGGGAAAGAGTTTTTTGGCAGAGTACATCAAACTACAAACCGATTAAACCCATTAAAGTTGCAGATGTGAATACAAAGAGTTTAAAAGCAATAAAGCATTGGGTAGTGGTCCGATCATCGGCGGAGTCAGAAGGGCCATTTCTGTTCAAAAATCAAAATGGGGAGCAACACAATCTCTCTCCTTCTCCCCTCTACGTCTTTGCACCAGAGAAATCCAAATCCCCTCTACCGCACCTGAGAAAGCCAAAGAGAATCTTCTCAAACCAAGGAAAATCTTCTCAAACCAATGAAAATGTAAACCTGTCAAGCATCAAGATTACCTGTAGACTTCAATGGTTGTCGTAGCAGATCTGAGAAGGAGAGAGGGAAGAGCGCAAAAGGAGCCGATGGAGAGAGAGGGGGAGGGGAAGTGGTTGGTCTGTGAGAGAGATGGAGGAGTGAATAGGGGCAGACATAGGCCAGGAAGAGTGAGTGAGAGAGAGGGGTGGGATTGCGGTGGTTGAGCTGTTGAGAGAAAAAGAGACCTTGACGGTAGGTGGGTTTGGCGTCGGTGGTTGCGGCTGGGGGAGGCGATTTTCTCGAAGGGGTGCACTGGTGGTCGCCGGAGGTGGTGGTGGGCGGGTACTGGGAGTGGTGGTGGTCGTCCCTGGCGGTGGGTGGCTCGGTGGTGGTCGGCGATTGTTCCTCCTCCTCCTCCTCTCTCTCTCATGTTGTCGTCTTGGTGTGGATTTCGGGGGGGGGGGGGAAAGGGGGAATACGTGGCAGCCTGATATGGCCTAAGTTTTGGTTGGGCTACTAGTAATATGGCCAAAATTAAAGGGTAAATTAGTCCTAAATTGAAAATTGACCTCCAAAAAACTACTCGTTTGTATATAGGAGGAGGAGAGAGACATGGAATGCTGAAAGGTTTGCCACCAATGAGTCTAAGAACCGAATGGTCACGACACCGACCTTTCACTTTCATTTCAAATCAAAATTTTCTGGACATCCAAAAAAGTCTTATGGGCTCAAATTCAATCCTTATATCAAGTTCGGAGCTTATAGATCCTCTAATATTTGCATCTTGACTTAATGCATAATGAGACGGATGTGACTAATCAGCTTCTCATCATGCCCCGGGACAATTTCTCATTCATTATTCCAACATTCTTATCTCATTTTTCATTCTACTAGTTAATTGGAAGTAAAAAAGTTAAATTAACTGCAAGTTAAAAACAGAAATAATACCTAGTACTGCATTTACAAAAACTCAGCAAAATTGTGCAAATAGTCTAATAGTGTAGGGCTTGGGCTACCCAAGTTGAATTTTGTTTCTTTTTTTGACCACATGATCTGCACGCCAAAGCCCAAAACCACTGACGAGGGTGGTTTTCATTTGCTTTCTGGAGTAGTTTGTCCACCTTAATCAATACTGTATATATTACTCCCTCCGTCCCAATTTGTTTATCCAATTGTCGAAATATGTGTCTTTCAAAAATATACTTATATCTTACAATTTATAATATTTTTTATGATTTTGAAGATGTTGTATAATAAAACTAATTGAGATCTATCAAACAAGATCTATATTGCATATTAAAAACATTACGAATTGAAAATTATAGCCAATTCTTTGAGAGGTTAAACGCTCTCAAAAAGTCAAAAAGGGGACAAACAAACCGAGACGGAGGGAGTATATTATATCAATAAACAAACAAGTTGACAACTGGCAAGGTCCCATTCAACAAGTTGTAGTGGAAAGCATGATGTCGATCGATGACTATAATGAGATTCTACTTGACGAATTTAATTGCTAGGATGATAACGGATTCCAGAAGAAAAAAAGAGAGGCTACTTTAAATCCTCTTTGCGTTTTTACTTTTTCCCCCTTCTTTGCGTTTCTCATTTTCATTTTACCCACACAAATAACATAAGAAAAACAAATTAGACAAGTATTTGAGAAATAATCATTTTTTGTACTAAAAACTAGTTATTTCTCAAAATATTTGAGTAAAAGTAAAATAATTTTAATTTTTTAATTCCTCTTGTTGAGATAAATCAATAATTTTAAAAAAATTGGCACAAAACTAACAAATCCAAAAAAAATTCAAATAAAAATAAAAAATTTTAGATTTAAATTAAATTTAAATTAAATTCGTAAAAACGCAGAGTTTGGGATCAGTATGCAATTAATTAAAAAAGAAGACATGGGAAGAATCGAATCGTAAACGCCAAGAAAGTTCTACTCACCATGCCGTCCCCATATAAATCTCTCACCCCTCTCCCCTTGAACTATAAAACCCCACCCCCCTCTTCTC
This sequence comes from Rhododendron ovatum, assembly GCA_019656835.1. Taxonomy (NCBI): domain Eukaryota; kingdom Viridiplantae; phylum Streptophyta; class Magnoliopsida; order Ericales; family Ericaceae; genus Rhododendron; species Rhododendron ovatum. The sequence continues at coordinate 1,282,695 of CM033792.1, read as the reverse complement.
TCTCTCCTCCATTCTCGTCAACAATTTCCACAAGAACATTCCTACCTTCCATTTCTATTTTCTACCAGTGCCTTCCATTTTAGTTTTCTTCAAACAAGAAGAAGAATCTCATACGATTCTAGCTCAACTCATGTGTGGCGGCGCAATAATAGCTCCACTCATCCATGGCAGCGGTGACCGCCGTGTCTCCGGCTTTGACCTCTGGCGCAACTCCCCATTCACCAACAAATTCACCCCCCCAAAAGATCAACAAACCACCCGCAAGCGAGCTCCACCCTCTGCCGGTATGCCCCCTTAATTTCCCGCTCTTCACTTAGGCCTCGTTCCTTTTCTTTTTTTATTTGAACAGGCAATCAATTCATTTCAAATATCTTAAGGTAAAACTACAACAATTTTATCAAAAAAATACAAGAATGAACTAAAATGAAAATGATGAACAAATCATTTTCCTTGCAACTTTCTTGGTGTTCAGTTTTTAAGAAAGTTGTGAAAATCTAACTTCCTCACTTGGAAACAAGGTTTTTCCGAAATGGATCAAAACTAGCGGAATTCTTTGCCAACAAGTACACGCAAGTTTCATTTTTCTTTACATCATTGTATGCCACTTTTCTTGAAAATTCACTTTTTCACTCGATATCTCTATACGAACAGGGGAGGAGCATGGCGAAAACACTGTAAAGAGGCAACGCAAGAACCTGTACCGGGGAATCAGGCAGCGTCCTTGGGGAAAATGGGCGGCTGAGATTCGTGATCCGAGAAAAGGCGTAAGGGTTTGGCTCGGTACATTCGACACAGCTGAAGAAGCCGCCAGAGCCTACGACAGAGAAGCTCGAAAAATCAGAGGGAAGAAAGCCAAAGTTAATTTCCCAAACGAAGACATAAATTACATTCTTCCTCCCGATCCTCCTCCTTCGTTCCAGGCCTACAACGGATTGGGTGATAATTTAAATCAATTTGGGGAGTACAACTCTCATGGGTTTGTAAACGACCCTGTTACGGTTCTTAACAGTGAAGGAATTTGCGGGTCCGGGTCAGAAAGTGCTTACTCTTGTATTAGCAATCAGAATGGAACCGATGATTGTTTAGGAGAGGTGAAGGTGGAGGAAGAGGAAGAGGAAGAGGTGACAGAAGAAAAGGTTGAGGAGAGAGAAGAGGAAGAGGAAGAGGAAGAGGTGACAGAAGAAAAGGTTGAGGGGAGAGAAGAGGAAGAGAACGAGGTGCAGAAGCTGTCGGAGGAGCTGATGGCTTACGAGTCGTTCATGAAATTCTATCAGATTCCGTACCTCGACGGGGAGTCGGCGGCTGCGCCGACCAATACGGTGCAGGAGAACCTCGTCGGCTCTGGTCCTGTGGAGCTCTGGAGCTTCGATGATGATACTGGTGCGGTGGCCTGAAAATTGGAATTGCCTTTTTTCTTGAAGTTTTGTTTTTTAATGAATTTCTGTTTGTTCTTAATTTTTACTACTAGTTAATTGTTTTGTTTTGTTTTTGTTTGTTTTTTGTGGTAACTTGTAGTAGTAGTAATTTAAGATGTAAATTTGGTTAAGTTAGTTGAATAATACAGGATTCATTAATTAGTGCTTTGAGTTAGCAAGTGTAATTAAATTACGAATTTGTTCCAGAATTTGAGTTTATAAAATTCAATTAATATAATGATGCCTTGCCCAACGGTGTACCTCTGTCTGAACATATGAATGATGGGAGTATGTATTTCTTCTTCTTCTTCTTCTTCAAACATAACGATATTAATCAATTGCAAAGGTGTATACCAACAAGGTTTTACTACATAAAATTGTGTTTTCAGGTGGAACAAACAAACAGTACTCATCCACCATAAAGTACTCTGATGGAAATGAAGCAGCTAGCTCAATTATTTGTCTCTTTCTCCTTCCTCAATTGTAATATATATACTAGTGTATCTATCTATCTCATACTTCTATCTGCTTTATAATTAATGGGATCCTATCTCAAACTTCTTCTATGTGCTTTATAACGAGACTGACTAGTCTAAGAGTGTGGTTTATCCAAATGGCGAGCTGTGGCTTTCATCAAGAGGAAGAAGATGAGGAGATAACGGGCTAAGGATATTCGTGAGATTTGGTTGGATTTTCGCTCTATTCCCAACCTTTCTCGGGCACAAAAGAAAAGAGGATAATTACCAAGAACTTAGGCCTCGTTTGATAAAAGTATTAGAGGGGTGGGATTGATAAGGAGATGAGATTGAGATTGAGATTGATAATGAGAACGGATTGATAAAGAGATGAGATTAGTGATGAGTATATTTGTTTGAAATGAGATTAGATGATGAGATTACTAATATCATGTTTGTTTCACACGGGTTAGGAATAGATTGATAGTACATATTTTCGTTTTTGCCCTTCACATGAGATAGGATTGATGAATGCTATTTTCGTATTTGTGCATTGGCAAGGAAGAGATTGAATTATTAATACCAAATCCCCCAAGGTATTGATAAAACCTCTTAATGAGGGGATTCACATGCCTATACGATTAAGGAGGTGCTCCGCTTTTCAAGAAAAGTAACTTTTTAAAAAAGAAGGCAATTTCAAATTCAAAAATCATGTGTTTACCTAAATAAATTTTCTATCAATATGTATCTTGTTTAATAAATCTCATTAAGATCTTTTAAACAGTGCAAAAAAAATTGAAAAAATATTTTTCATTTTCATTATATTTGAATTTAAAATTACCTTATGTTTTCAAAAAGTTTTTTCGGAGAAAATAGAACATCACTTAATAGTCCATGCCTTCATCGTAAAAAAAAAAATAATAATAAGTAATCTCTTGAGATTATCAATCCAATCTCAAAGCCGAAAGAGATTAACAAAAGGGCCTTGGTATTAGTGTTCAGAAGTGAATTGTATTTCTTCTTTAACTTGTCCTGAATTATGTTCGTTTGTTTAATGAAAGCATAACCTGAGAAAGAGAGAGAGAAAGAGAGAGAGAGAGAGAGAGGGGGTTGGCATAGTAGTTTGAGTAACTTCCGGAAGAATTTAGAAGCCGCCAAATTATTACTATTACTCAAGAAAAGGTCAAAGTCTGTGTTTTGTTTGGTTTGGTTTGGGTTTGGTGGTGGCATGCAAAAGTAAAGTAGGATCTCTTCTGTTGTCATTTCCTGGTTTAGGGCATGTGGTCGGTTTCAAATTCCGCGTGCGCTCCTGGTTTCTGGTTCAATTACCTCTGGCGGCGGCCCAGCCCAGCCCAGCCCACTGCTTCTATATAAAACTTGTACTATGTACTATTACTACTCCCATAACGTCGTCTATCGCCTTTATTGTACTACTACTACTCACTTGTACTCCCTACGCACACACCTGCTCCACTCCACATGCATGGAGAAGAATAGATCATATGAAACCGTGACCCTAACTAAGGCTGTGTTCCATAAAGGAATTAAGAACTTATTTTTTGTTGAATAAGAAAGGTTGTTCCGGAAAATAAGAAGGGTGGTAATTATTTTGATAGAATTTATATAGGTAACAATGGGCGCCGGGAGGGAAATCGTACCGGCGGCCACGCCGGGCCGTCTCCGGCCACCGGACCGCCGATCCGAGCCATCCAAAAATTCTAAAAAAAAAAATCGAGGGGGCCGATGCGTGAATCAATGGCATCCGAAGTGTGTAGGGTGCTTGATCCAAGCATCCCTTTTCCGTGTATATATGATAATCATATATACAAGGAAAATGGGTGCTTGGATCAAGCACCCTACACACCTGGGATGCCATTAATTCTCCCGAAAGCCCCCTCGGTTTTTTTTTATAGAATTTTTGGACGGCTCGGATCGGCCGTCAGGTGGCCGAAGACGGCCCGGCAAGGCCGCGGGTACGATTTCCCTCCGCCGGCGCCCATTATCATAGCAACAGTCTTATTTTTTGTATAAGGCAACTTCAAGCTCAAAAATTATGTGTTTACGCAAATAATTTTCCTACCACTATGGATCTTATTTGATAGATCTCATTGAGATCTTTAATACGGTGCAAAAAAAATTGAATTTTTTTTTTCATTTACATTATTTTTTAGTTTGAAAATGTGAAATGAACTTTTTAAGAAGGATTTTGTGGAATGCTCCTTCTTATTTTTTAATTAGAAGTCGCAAAATAAGTACTTATTTTTTAAGAAAGTTTCCGGAACGGAGCCTAACTCGGTCAAGTGCTGAGCTAAGATTTTTAAACTCTAGATTAAAATGTCGAGAGCCGATAATTCAACAGAATGTTGATTTTTTTGATAATAGTATTTCAGATAACTTGATGACATTTGTGGTGTCAAATAGTATATACTGTAACATATATGATAATAAAAGAAGGCAAAGCCGCAAAAGGCACCTTTCTCACCCAGAAAGGGTGAGAGGCATCTTTCTTGAAATAATAATAATAAAAATACATGCAGAAACTACATACATAATTTATTCTACTTTTTTAATTGGGTTGATTTAGAATAATAAAAATGAATTTGGAGGTCCTAATGGTGCAATAATTAATATCCATCCTATCATATGATATACTCTTCTAAAAACACCAATTATCTTAACGGGCCGGTTGGCTTCATAACTAATGGGCCTTAAAATAGGAAAAGGCCCACTCCCTATAATAAAGCCCAACTTAAAGCCTACTCTTGAAGGCCTTGGTCAACTATTGGGCCCGTAGACTAGTTGAGCGTTTCGGTTCTCTTTAAGAAACGAGCCCAACAAATGAACAAGCCCTCCCGGCCTATTCAAAACCCTAGGGCAATTATAAGCTGATCTGAAGGGGAGGCGGGCGCGTGTGTGAGGGGGAGAGAGAGATGGTGGCGCTGAAGCTTCAGAAGCGGCTCGCCGCCAACGTGCTCAAGTGCGGCGGCGGAAAGGTTTGGCTTGACCCAAATGAAGTCAATGAAATCTCCATGGCCAACTCTCGTATGTTCTCTCTCCCTTATGTTCATTTTTGTTTTTGCATTTCCATGATCCATTTCATTGGATTACCTTTTGATACTTGCTCGGGTTTCTTTGTCTATTGTCAATTATTTGTGGGAAACGATATGATTTTCTTATTCCACTTTTTGGATCCTGAACCTTGATATTATTCCATATTTGTTGATTTGGAGTATTTTTCAATATATTTATCTATGCATGCATCAGCGGATTAACATTTGTGCGTGGATTGTAGTGTTGAAAATCATTCACTACCAGAATATCTGTGCGGAATATGTGACGGTGATAGTGGATATTGGGTTTGAAACATGAGTACCACAGCAGGCCACATTAATATGTTTACAATACCTTGTAAAATCTTCTTTAGTGTTAACCGGTCCTGTTTATGCATTTCACAGCTAGGGGAAAAATGATCTCGTACGAAAGGATACATAATTGAGTGGTGTATGCGGACAATTGTATTTGCACGAGAAAGCATATTGTACTTCAGATAAACAAGAGTTATTTTATAATCTAATCAACAAATGTTCAACATATCTTTTTTATGGCTTTTGGAGGTAATAGAAGAATTCATCAAAATGGGAGAGACTGAAATGATTAGAAATTGATGCCTTGTTACTGGATGATTTTAGTTCCTATTTACGAATTACGTTTGATACAATAAGCAAGGGTCAAGTGATAATATGAACATTTATTTACAACAGCAGCATTTTCCCTTCTTTTGGTAATTGGTTTTGTTAGTTGAAACTGACCCATGGTTATACAATCCAAGAATGAAATATTGTCCACTTAAAATAAGCAAATGTCGAGCAAACCGAACTGGCCTTGAATATTTACATGCTGACATCATGATATCTGGTTTACGTAGTAAAAGTGTAGTAAAAGTGAAGCTCTTATACCCGTGTCGTATATGAAAGCCTTTGCCCAATTGTTTGGGTAATGATTTCCTGTATTGAATTTTGCCATGTTCATATGGTTCTTTTGTTTTTGGTTGCAGGGCAAAACATAAGGAAGCTGGTCAAGGATGGTTTTATCATTAGGAAACCAACCAAGATTCATTCACGATCTCGTGCGCGCAGAATGAAGGAGGCAAAAAGAAAGGGCCGTCACTCCGGATATGGTATTGCCTTCTACTGATAATGGAAATAGTATTGGCTCATACACGTCATAGTTTGCTGTTTATGTATGTGTATATAACAGGGAAAACATCAGCTGAAATCATCTTGGATGCCAAGTAAATTTTTTTTGAATGATTTCTCTGGACAAGCCAAGATAGTACTTGTAATAATAACTTTGTTTGGTTCTCCTCTCAGAAATAATCTCTCCAAAACTTTTGACTGTTTCGTCGTCCGTGTTTTTTCATCTTTAGTGATTTATTGTCAAATTTTTTACTTATTTTATACTTTTTAGATGTACATAGCGTACATCTATTCAAAAAGTAAAAGAGTTTTTCAAAATGTTAAATTTTTTTACTAAAGATGGTAAAATATGCAAATCTATAGAACTTTTTTATCTCAAAAATAAATCTCAAAATTGCAAACCAAACACAGTGTCTTGAAGCGAGACGTCTGTATAGGAGATATCATGGTCAAGAATCATTTTCAGTTCCATATTTTTGAATCTCCAGGATAGGCTACAAGCCTACATCATATGGGCCTTGATGGCAAAGTGTTCTTTCTCAAGTTTTGGTCAAGTGGTTTTCTGATGTTGCTTCCTTTCTTTATTTCAGGTAAAAGGAAGGGAACAAGGGAGGCAAGGTTGCCCACAAAGATATTGTGGATGAGGAGGATGCGTGTGCTCAGGCGCTTGCTGCGCAAGTACAGGGAATCAAAGAAGATTGACAAGCACATGTATCATGATATGTACATGAAGGTGAAGGGTAATGTTTTCAAGAACAAGAGAGTGCTAATGGAGAGCATCCACAAATCCAAGGCTGAGAAAGCTAGGGAGAAGACCTTATCCGACCAGTTTGAGGCTAAGCGTGCAAAGAATAAGGCGAGCAGGGAAAGAAAGTTTGCTCGGAGGGAAGAACGTTTGGCCCAGGTACATGTTAATAAATCTAACCTGTTCAAGGATTTTTACCCCAAAACTTTACCCAATGTATGTATTTGTCATGTTGGCATACTACATGGAAAAATGATAATTACTTTCTTTTTTTTGTCCCAAATTGCCGATTTGATTATGTGGGATGGTAATATTTGTATTGTGATTATGCGCAGGGACCCGGAGAGAAAGCACCACAAGCCCCTGCACCAGTGGCAGCAGCAGCAGCAGCAGCACCTGCAACTCAACCTACCCGGTATGTTGTTACTTGCCCTAGTATTATACAATCAGTTTGTTTAGATTGGAATTTGACAAGCATATCTCTTCTGCTGGCAGGGCATCCAAGAAAGCCAAGAGATGAGATTTGCAGTAATGGGAGGATTAATTACTTCATATGGTCTGTGTTTTTGGTACTGTTCCGGTCTAGTTGTTTTGACAAAAGCAATTTTTGGTTTCATGTCATTTGGGTTATTTATGCAACCGTGTGGTTTATATTTAGAATGCAGAAGGCTAAAAGCCATCGAGCTTAAACTCATCCTCTGAGGCAGGTTATTTCTTTCACTGCTTGTTCTTGTCCGGCATATGGCTAATCTTGTGACAAATTTGGACCGACAGTGCTCCTAGCATTAGTCCCTTTTGGGAGTTTTTGCTATTTTTAGAATGGTATAGCTTTTATTTTATCATGTTTTATGTGATTTTTAAAACTTTAGGCTCCATTCTGGTAAGATCCTTATTTAATTATTTATTTTTCGTTTTACATGACAGATTATTCTTACGATATATCACTTTTAATTTAAAAAATAAGTATTTTTCTAAAAAATAAATATTTGTTTTTCTTAGTTGAATGGTGCCTTGGTAATTAATTAAACTAATTTAGTCAAACAAGATTCATATTGCCTGTAAAAAGTGTTACTACTGATGAAAATTATCAAGACACCGAGGAACAAACAAATTGAGATAGTGTATTATCTTTCCTTTTGAACAAGAAAACAGGTGACAAAGGGGCGGTGACTAACAATTGCAAAATTAGTGACTAGTCCTAAGTACAGCTCACCACCATAGGTCGGAACACAAGGGGCCAGCAAATCTTTGCACTAGCTGCCCTGGCTTGGAGTAGGAACCCTATCAGAGATTAACAATACAAACTGATGGAAACAAGGGTAATAAACAAACAAAACAGAAAAACAAGACCACCGTGTAAGGACTCCACAAAGCACGCCCGCCACCTTCAGCCGAGTGGAACCACCTGACACCGATGATGGAGGCACCAACTGGATCTCTAGCCGAAGTAAAAGAGAATCTTCTCTGGCAAGCCTACGCTGGCACGACAGGCTCCGGGCACAAAGATCGAAGTAGGAATCCTGGGTTGAATCTCCGATCAATCGGCCACACTGTGCCGATGGCCTTGAAATCTCCCCTGCAGATCACCCCCATAGCTGACGATGATGCTTGGCCTAGGGCCACGCCTCGGAGCCTTATTCTGTCACCACCAACACGCGCTCAAACTGCCGCAACACCACCAAGCAGCCGGATCAAGCGTCGGATACCGACTACATCCGGCCACCACACAACGCTACTCCAGAAAAGCGAGAAACAGCACATAAAACCTTATTTACCTACCACCACCACTCACCGGATCTAGGTAGACCAGACTGGTACAAAGCCGAATTGGGGAAACCAGCCAGAGGAGTTCGGTCACCGTAAAAAGCAAAACGAACAGAAAGAAATAAAAAAAATTCCAAAACCTAAACTCACCAACCACCCCACAACCGCCACCCACCGGCCATTGCAACCAAATCAGGGGACCAAGGAGGAGCCGAAATAGAATGAGCACACAAGCCGCTAGCCGGGGACTCATCTGTCAGAGCACAACACGAGAACCAACCAAAATGGAGAGGGTCCAAACTAGGAAAAACGAAGAGGAGTGGAAAGGGGTGGAGAGGGAGAAGAGTGAAAGGGGGGAGAGCCAAGAGGGGAGGAGGGGAAAGGAGGTGGCGGCGGCCCCCTCCCCCCAGCCAAAGGTTTTGGTTTCTCTAGATGAGAGAGAGAGAGAGAGAGAGAGAGAGAGAGAGAGAGAGAGAGAGAGAGAGGATCTTTCCTTTAGTTTGAAATTCTGAACTTTGAAATGAGTACGTAATTTAACATCTTGAACAAAAGGTGTCATTACCATCGTTCAACATCTTGAACCCAAACCCAAACCCCTCGGTCGTTCTGGACCAAAAACATTAATCCAATCTCAACTCATTGGTCTTATTAGATTTTAGTACCAACCATCTCGAGCCCACAAACCTAATTTGAACAATTCACCTAAGTTACGATGCACTAACTACCTCTTTGGATGAAGGGATTTTACGAGAAAGGAAAGGGTTATAGTTTCTTGCGAAATTTCTCATTTGGATATTTGGTGAAAAATGGAAAAAAAAATTACAAAAAAGAAAAATTTTGATTGGCCCTTCCCCTTTCGAAATGATCTGGTTTAGATCGGTTGTGTAGAATAGGAGCAGCTTCCATGTGTGAGAGTGACAGAGAGACGTGGGACAGAAGGATTGATGTTATGAACCCTCAGATCCATCTGAGCTTATCTCGCCCATTTGAGAAATCAATATAAACCTTTGAATTTACATCCAACGCTAGAAAATATACCAATTTCAAGTCTTGTTTGCAAATGGAGTGGCAGCCAAGTCGGTGGTGCCTTATGCTCCTTGCACAAGGGAGGGATCAAACCCCACTGGTCCCATCCCTTTGCCCTTGATTAGCAATAGAAGAGGATTTGCCTTGTCCAAAATAAAAAATAAAAAAATCTTGTTTTAATATACAGATATAATTTGCAACATGACGATTCCCATGTCTAAAGGCATCTCAAACCTCATTTGCCTCTCGTATCACACACAATCAACACAACTGTGGGTTGACACTTGACAGCAACTCCACCCCCGACATGAGTGAAATAACTTATTAATTGCAAAACAATAATGTTACAATAACACCCAAATACACACCCTCACTCACATGAGTGTGTTGGTCCCACCCACAGTAGTAGTGTAGTGTGTGTGGACCTCCACACCTATATGAGTGTGGGTGTGAACTTGGGTGTGGTTGTAGAACGATTCATTGCAAAATTGGCTACGCAAATCAATAAGATTTGTTGTGAACTTGGTAAATTTTGGGGACATTCTTTCCTAGAACTATAAATGTAATGTTGGTGAACAATATAAAGTTAGCTTAAATACAAGGGAACGGAACACAAACGAGATTTATAGACATAAGCAGTTTTTGTTCCGAATATAACCTCTAACTTCAAAACTGAACCCGATCCTGACTTGTATTGTCCTCCACGAACTTGACTTCACACTGCGTTGAAAGATTGAATGTATGGCGTATGAGTATTAAATAAATGCACAAAGGCCCAAACAAATGAGGTCCAAAACATCATTAGTCCGATTATGAAGAGGTCAGGGTTAGCTGCACCGCGACTGCTAAAAGCTATTCTACTAGCTATGATAGAATGTTCATACAGGCCATAGCAGAAAAGGAATAAGTTGATAGAAAAGTAATGTAAACCCATAAAACAGGAAAAGAATAGCTTGACATAAAGTATGTTCGCTACAGCCGGTTGGATGCAACGCAAGCACTGGTGAGCAAGTATTGGGAACCGATGTTCCTTTGTATGCAAATTATCCTTATATTTTCCTTGCCAACCTGCTGTAATGCGTAAACTTTTATGACATGCTACTCTGACCATTAGAGCCGGTTGGATGGAACTCAAACGCTGGTGAGCAAGTACAGGGAACCGAAGATCCTTTGTACCAATAATTAGCCTTATACTTTCCTTGCCAACCCGCTGTAATGCCTAGACTTTTCTGCCAAGCTACTGAAGACTATCCCCTTCCTGTTTAGCTTTACCTTTCTTTTATGTCGAACATTCCTCTTCTGTTTTTAATTTCATTGTAATAAAGAACATCAGTTGCCAGTACTTATTCACCAGAACTTGAGCTCCATCCAATCTTGTGCATAAAAAGATTTCTTGTGAAACATATTTGACAACTAAAAAATTGCGGGCTACACTAAGATGTTACCTCATGTGGCTCTACATTCAAAAACATTAACTACAAATACAACACGCTGAACTATCTAATTCAACAAAGACAAAATGGATCAAAAAATTACCTTGCTGCATTCCACATTGAAGAGAGAATCTAGTAGATAGCTCCTTGAAAAATGGAGCCTGTTTCTTTTAAGCGAGCCTGCTTCTTTTAACCCTGTTCTCTCTCTTGAACCTTTTTGGGAAACGTTCTTTAGGGTCTAAAAGAACCTCATGATGCATCTTGGCCCAAAGATCTTCAAACTGATCATGAAAACCCTCTTGAAACCAGTCTAGAATTTCCAAATACAATTCCCTGGGATTCTCATCCCAGGCCTCTCTTAACATGGCACAGCTGTCAATGACTCTCAACCTGGACTTCAACTTATTTAGAAGATTCCCAACCCTTCTTTGAACTGCTGCCTCTGGCCTCAGAATGCTGGCAGGTGAGGCTGCCATGAACTTCTTGACAGATCGTAAGCAAGGCAACACATTGCCTTCAAGTAAAGAAGCAGAAAATACAGGTACTCTGTGCACATCATCTACGATAGGAACATTATGCAATGGGAGCTGCCATAGATGAGGGCCAAAACTTGGAACAACCCAACTGAAAACTTGGTCAGTCAAAGGATCATAATAAGGTTTGGGATCCACGAGGGGGGCAGAGAAAGTGCACAGAGACTTAGCATACTTGACAAGCCAAACAGATTTCACACTAGTCGCCACATGCATATATGGCCGTTTTGATTCTTTTGAACATAGCAGTTCGCTGTACACCAGGAATTCAGGGGAAAATTTAGAGACAGAAGACCACCTATGGAGGAAAACTGTTTCTTTAACCATGCAAGCCTGATAGCGAACTGCATTAACTTTTCTATCTCCCTCTGACACTGAACCTCCTCTGACGCGTTTGGCAACCCTATCAGCCCAACCAGCACATATAGCTTGACCCAAGAGCTCCTCTTCATTCAGTAGAAGAGGATGCTTATCAGAAATGACCCCCCAAGCACGTTCAACATCCTCCATTCTACCATGAGCCCATGAAAACTCCTGCTGCGGATCGTTAGTACTTTGGTTAAACAACTGTTGAAGTAGCTGTTTTCTCAGCATGGAGATCTCCTCCATGGTTTTCAGGTGCAAGGAGTGGTCATTGCAGAATTCCTGTCGTCTTATAGAACGTTCAAAGCACTGCAATGCATAAGCTATGGTCAAAACATCACTGCTGGGGTTTGAAAATTTTGCACGAGATAGTTTAGCTGATTCTTTTAGCTTCTTTCTTCCTAACTTTTCTTCTTTGTCTATACTTTTCTCTTCGTCCTGCTTCAAGCCGTCCATGTCTTTGTGGCTTCCCTCAAATTGCATTACAAAAGGATTCGGACAGCTCATAGATGCAGCTGCTGCCACTGCATATCCTAGTACAAGGTTCGCCCTATCATAACTTTTCACCTTTCTCATGATTTGGATAACTGTAAGGAGCATCCGCGAGTGACGAGGACGTATGGGATACTGTGCCATAGCCTTACCTAAGGGTGTTAGTCTCCCGTTGCTATCAAGGGCTTCAAGAATTGTTAAGCAACGCTCAGCTTCGGCTAAGGCAGTAACCTCGGGCGGAGTAGGAAATGGGAAATTTGAAACCTGGAATACCGAGAAAACATGAACCGTTCAATTTAACTCACTTATTTAAAAAAATAATCAGGGTAATCAAGACATAACAAGAGAAACGCAACAGTCAGAACAAGGCTCTTGAGATTGTTCAGTACAAAGACGGACCAGGCCCGGCTATCAAATTACCAACAACCTTCGCCAGGTATGAACTTTTTAGTTGGCATTGGAAGCACAAGCAGCAACTTCAACTAGGAAAAAGTAAAACAGCATGGTTGCATACGCTCATTAACAAAATGACACATGGTACAGATAGCCAAAAAGCAAGGACTAAGCATGATTTGCACATACAGGATGAGAGACTCCACATGTTCATGGCCATGCATGCTAACCAGAACCCAATCTGACTACTGAGCCATGCAATGACTAGTTCAGATATGACTAATTAAACCCAAACAAAGAAAATGGGGAACTAGAGGGGTTAAGGAAAACAGTCAATATCAATCTTTCCAACCAAACAGTCAGATTGCAAATCCAGCAGCAAATGCTGACTGCAAGAAGCAAACAATCTCAACGAAGGCCAACTTAGCATCATGGCAAGACATGGACTGGTAATCTAAGAAACATAGTTTCTGGTGAATCAAAACAGAAAGTACTAAGACCGGAACTAACCAGTTTGAAATAGTTGGAAAAAAAAAAACTATTTTAGCACTCAATGAGATACCACTCTGGAAGAGCTATAATTATTTTTCTCAGATGGGAAGACTATAGTTACTTTAGGAAATCACCTTATGAACACCCATGGATTTCATGATCAGGACGATGTCATCAACAGGTACTTTTGATATCTCAGCACTTGAGAAGTCAGGGAAAATATTATTAAAAACTGCAGAAGAATAGAGGCGATAGCAGTGGCCAGGTGCGGTTCTTCCAGCTCTTCCTGCACGTTGAGCAGCAGATGCCTTGCTTATCCACTGGACTTCATAAGTTTCTATGCCATTGGAGGAGTTATAGTTCTTAACCTTTTCTCTTCCAGTGTCAACCACATACTTTACACCTCGGATAGTTAAAGAGGTTTCAGCCACATTAGTGGCAACAACAACTAAGCGTTCTCCTTCCCGGATCCCTTCAAACACACGATGCGTCGCTGATCCGGGAAGCATGGAATAAAGGGGAAGAACACACATTGCACCAGCACAGAGACCAGCTGCACCCCTTTTCTCCCCCACATTGGGAATGGATTGGTTTGAACAGCTTTTTGGAGTGGAAGGAACAACCTGTTTCTCATCAGAATCAGGATTCAAGGTAGTTTTTTCACCCAAAACCTCGAATGCAGCTGTCAATGAAGCAACTTTCCCTTCGTCTCCGAATACTTCTGAAAGATCATCAATATTCTCAGTTTCATGGTTCAATAAATCCACATCATCAGTTCCTTCCAGATCACTATCTGTCTCCATATCTTCAGAAAAATCAGACTCATTATCCTCTGAATCACCTCGATCAACGTCATCGGAACTGAACCTGTCAGTTTGTGAAGTTCCATGCATCTCAAATGCTTCGTTAATTTCCTTCATATCATTTTCCTCTATGGAGTTCCCTGCTGCGATTGTAGAAACTTCTTTCTCCATGTTTCTTTTAGAGCCATTCTGAACTAATTCCTTTGAAGTTTTACGTAGCCTCCGGCACAAGTTCTCTACTTCTCTCTGACCCGTTACGAAGACAAGTATGCCACCAGGTGGCAGTCTCTTGTGAATTGACAAGACCTTCTTATAGGCTTGGCCAATATAGTCCACTATTTCCGTTCGCTTCGAGAAGTGGACAGTCACCGGAAATTGCCGGCTTGGGACTTCTATTACTGGAGGGGGGTTGAGAAATATCCTTCTTCCAGACACAAAGTCATCGACTCTCAAGGTGGCACTCATCAGCACCAATTTCAGTGGAAAGATCATACTTTCACGGCTAATTCTTTCTCCTGAAAAGACCTTACGCTGCTGTTCCTCATAGATAATCTGGGATCAATCAACAGATCAAAACCTAAAACGAAGAGAAAAGGCTGGACAAGAAAAAGGAGAAGCTATGATAGAAGGCAAACTGTGATCTACACTATCCTTCGACCAATAAAATTACTTTTAAGCTCAAACCTGGCGCTGTTGTATCACACGGGAAAGCATTCCAATAAGTATGTCAGTGTGCAAACTTCTCTGATGAGCCTCATCCAAAATTATGATAGAGTACTTCCTCAATAAGAAATCACTCTGAATTCACGAAAGGCAAATATTGAGAACAGTTTATTCCAAAAGAAAACAACAAAAGCCACTTAATGACATGATCATTAGTTCAATACGTCCAAAGTTCTAATTAAAACCATATAGAAAACCGAAGTGTATTTTCCTAACATCTAACTTACCAATGGGAACAACAGATTGACTCATTCTGGTTCATGTTTATAACAACAACAAACAACACCAGGGGCAAGGTTTAAGGGGGGAGAAAAAAAAAAAAAAGGTCAAACATCAGCATTAAGCAAGAGAATATTACAACATGAATTAAAATATAATTCAACAGCCTTGACTAGGTCTACAGTTTGCAGCAGTCATTGTCCCCTGCAAGGTGAGAATAGTTGTTTGTGATTACAACTGGAGTTCCCATTACTCATTGTTCATTATCTGCTTCTCATTAAATGTCTTGTTACATACAAAAGAGCAAAAGAACGAATGCAGTCATTAAAAAAAATTTATAAAACATGGTAGAAAACTTGCCCGAGTCAATTCTGAGATGAATGAGTAGAGAATGAATTTGTAGAAAGAGCACAGCATAATTAATAAATAAATAAAAACTCAAGGCTTTTCACAGCCAATAGCATGCTATCCCCTGCCAAAGATTCTCTCTTTTAGATGTGGCATACAATGTAATTCATCAGAGATTCTGATGGAAAACAAAAAGAACACCCCTTGGGACCCTAAGCTTCAAGAGACTCAATTCCCAACAACACAACAGACGAATATGCATAACCTACTGGAAAAATTACTCTTTTTTCCTTTTCGGTAGGAAAAAGTAACTCTTTAGAAAATATGGAAGGGGCATTTTGCACGTACACGCCACATGCAAATTTCTTTGCCTCTATGCATATCAAAAAGAATCTAGCTCTACCAAGAAACACAAGAAGATTGCAATAGCAATTAAGCACGTGAATTATCAACAAAGCAGATTGTTTTTCAGCAAATTCACGCCTATGCAAGTAGATAGCTAACCTGCACTTCTCGTAGCAAAATTCCATCAGTCATAAACTTGATGGAGCAACTATTTCCAATCTTGCGGTCATGCCTAACTTGAAAGCCAACCTCCTTGCCTACATGAAGACCAAGCTCAAATGCCACCCTCCTGGCAGTTTCAAGGACAGCAATACGGCGTGGTTGGGTAACACCAATGATACCACTCCTAACACTAGACTGGTCTGAACCAAAGCCAGCTTCATAAAGGAACTGAACAAAGAACAGGTTAAGACTCAAAGACCGCCACAGTGAAAGTTACAACTGAATTTCACAAAAATGTTAACAGCAAGCATCCAAAGAGGTTACCTGCGGAACTTGAGTGGTCTTACCACAACCAGTCTTCCCACAAATAATTACAGTAATGTTTCCATTGATAGCTTCCATAATCTCCTGCTCCCACATGACTATTGGAAGATCCTTCCTACTGTTCTCAACCTCTTTTGGTCTCAATACATGCACCACCACTGGAGGACATAGAACTCCCTGAGGAGGACAATCTACCAGGTTCGTGGTCGAGCTCATATGCCTTTTTTGACTTTCGATGGTCCGATCCTGCCCCATAAGAATCCCCAATACACATATCATACACAGGTAACAAATATGCAGAGTCTTACTATAAAGAAAAAGAAGCATTCCTCCTCTTCCAGTCACTAACATTTGATCAAAAAAAAAAAAAACCTATAATCCAAGTATGAAGCATACCAATGGGCTGTTACTTTTGCTACTATCAGAATTGAACGTCATAGGCAAAGAATCTTGAGCATCTTCTCGCATGCAGGTTTCATTATTCTTGTTGGCAATTTCCTCAACTGGCTCGGTAGCATCATACCCATCGACCGCACCAAGTCCACTGCTAGAAACTGATTCTTTGGAATCTGCCAAAGAAGTTTTAGATGTGACTTCCCTCTCAGCCATTACAGGCTGCCGAAAGTCGACGTCAACAAGGCCTTTTGTTGACTGGACTGTCTCAGAATCAGGTTCAATCTCACAAGAAGGGCTGACAGCAGCCTTTCTTTTGAAAGGTTTATCACTATGAGGCAAAGCTAAACCCGCCTTAGAAAATTGCACTTCCCTTCTACGTCGTTCGCGCACAGTTTCAACCTACAAAATAATATGGTCCAACCATATAAGTTACTCGAAGGTACATTCTCTTACTGCAAAAAGAGAAGCATAATAACTATTGCACTAACCTGACCAAGGTTTCGTGAAGACCACATCAATGCATATGCATCATCCCGAATTTTGTATTTCCTGAAATTGAAAAAAGTAACCAACATAAATATCTATGAAACAGTCTATACAACTCATGGGATAAAAGGGACTCTGCGAGAAAGGAATTAGTCAAATAGACCAAAATGAGGGCATACTCCAAGGTCTCAATGCTTTTCGATAAGAGTAGTGCTTTCTCCTTCTCCTCCTGTGCGTAGTGCATACTAAGAGAGTCATTCTAAGTACCATAAACATAAAATAAGATCAGGAAAGACGGAAGTCGTACAAGGACACCAACCTCTATCTTATTTAGCTTTCTTTTCTGAGATTTTGTCAACTTCTGCATTTTCTTGGTCCTAAGTTTTTCATGGACCTACACAAGGATATCCAAACAAACCAACTCATATATAATGTACCAAAATTGGAGATCTAGAAAAATACAGACACTTTGTTTCATATACCTGATTCTTGCCTTTCTTTTTACTCATTCTCTTTCCTGGCAAGATGATTGCATTGCTATCACCCCCATCTTTTGCACTACCAAATGCAGGAAAATAAAACAAAGTTTATTTAACCACACAAACTAATAAATAAAGAACGGAGGAGAGTAGGTTCGCAAAAGAGTGGTATAATTTTTTCAACAGCCTAAAAATTTATGTGCGCCTTCCAGTGATGTCAAACAGGGAAAATTTGTTGTGAAATACTGTTAAATATCAATGCTACTAATTTGTATACATCTATATCCATTACGTGAATACAACAAAAGCGATCAATTTCTTGTTATTTTCCTTTATAGATAGGGCAAAAACTATGCTTTTTCCTGCAGTATATGAACAAAAACAGAGGCAAAACTGAATTGCAGTGAACTGTGCTGAACCACATCAATCATACTGAATGGAAAATGAGATTGGACGAGTCACCTCAATTCCCAATTAACATTTGAATCAAGTGGGTCGAAACTTGCAAATGGTGAATTTGATGATTCTAGTAACCATGCTGCTTTCATTTAAGTTTTGAATCCAATCCGAGAGAAGGAATCGTCAAAAGAAGTTCAGAAGCAACACAGAGTCTTTTTAGTAATCACCATTACTTACAAAAACCTATATATTATACCTCCACAAATCTTGTCCACACTCCAAGTCCCCAAATTGTTCTTTAGCACGTGGCTCCATTTGTACCATATAAAGAGAATAAGATTATGAAGAACTGTCTTGGCAACCTGAAAAATAATAATAATAAACTGTATTGAGAATATTTATTTTACCAGACTTGACCAGAAAATAAAAAACATGGAGAATTTGTTGGGTGAATTGAGTCATAAACATGGTGCTGGGAATTGTTTCTGTAAAGAAAAGATCAATGGCACATTTTGTTTTATCCTGGTTTTACAAATACAAGAATAACTTTAAGATTACTAAATTACGAGGTATCTTGACATCAAAATCTCTTAACTTTAACAAAACAGTGACATGGAGTCACTCGTGTAGCTAGGGAGATTGAACTAGTTGCTTTGTTTTTGGTACCAACACCTCTGAATAGGTGTTCCCTTCTCGCTGCATCAAAAACCAAATCAGAAGCTTCTGATAATATAAAGAGAAAAGAAAAACAAGCAAAAAGGGCGGAAAACGTAAATTACATCGAAGAACAACAGTTTGCGGCTGCAAAGGAAGAAGACGCGATGTTAGGTTCAACTTGAATCAGCTCCAGCAGGGAGAATCATTGAGATATGGACTCTTATCTAGTTTTCCTAACTTCGGTAGGTAATATACGAATAGAGAAAGCAATAAGGCGAATTCCAACAGAGAACGTGAAAACCCTCACCTTGATGTATCGTCGACGGTGTTCCGTGAGCGGTTGTCGGCGATGATCCGTGGTGGGAGTGCATGTGTGTGTTGATTGTCGGAGGAAAGAGAAATACAGAGCTCCGGCGGGCTATGGAGCGGAAAGCTGAACCCAATTTTTAAAACCCTGTTCGTAAACCCTATTTAGGCCCCCTCCTACGTGTTTTCCGCAGTGAAAATTTTGTCGATTTTTGTTCGTGGCTGAGAGGTTTTTTTGATTGTAAATAAGTTGTTAAGAAATGTCAAATTATTTTTGATAATGAATAAGTTGTTGATAAGTTTGTG
The DNA here is from genome assembly GCA_019656835.1 of Rhododendron ovatum. NCBI lineage: Eukaryota > Viridiplantae > Streptophyta > Magnoliopsida > Ericales > Ericaceae > Rhododendron > Rhododendron ovatum. The sequence goes on along the minus strand of CM033792.1, from coordinate 1,263,435 downwards.
AGTAGAGTTACTGTAACAAAAAAGATTTTTGTTGACAACTTGTTTGTTAGTAAAAACAAAATGGTAAAATGCGTAGTTTTTAGTGTTTTTTGTTAATGGAAACACTCCCTAAGTTTATTATTTTTAAGTTCTCATTTTTTTACTTTACGAGACAGGTTATTCTCTTACAATACATTATCTTTAATAAAAAAAAAACAAGTCTTATTGAAAAAATAAATAATTATTTTAATTAGTGGAACATACTTTTACTTATCAAAATTTTACCTTTTACTTACTACTATGTATTTAATTTTTATACGTGTAAAATTTTCAATTAATGATAAATTAAATTATTTAAATGTAAGTACTAAAGAAACCCACCATTAGATGAGTGAAGTTGAATCACTATATTTGAAGAGAGAAACGGTCATCAATTTTGTGCTTTTTTTAATGTGCAGATTGGAGTACGTTTTTTTAGTATAACTCTTCAAAATACTTGAAAAATGACAATTGAGCAGTGGACTGGAGATGCTTTTATAATCTGATTTATGTGTTCTATTTACTAGATATGTTGCATGTTCTTGTCTTTGTATTATTGGTTGGAATTTTCTGTAAGTGTGACCCTACATCTTTGAAGGAAATTTCGGTATCAAAACAATAAATGCTATTCTACACATAGGAGGGGCAGATTGAGCCCCACTTTGCTGAGCGATTTTTGTTGCACAACCGGGATGAGGAGATATTTAAACTCTCCTTTTTTAAGGAGATTACTAAGATTGACAGCAATGACATCGATTAGGCCCATTGTCTTGCTAGGCGGGGCGTTAACGTCCTTTATGACTTCCACTATTCCACAGTTAGGGAATTTCACGCCTTTTTGGACCGAAGATCATGTATATTTCCATTTAAATCATATTAATAAAAAACAAAAGAAAAAGCCGCTCATGTCGAACCCAACACTTCTCTTGTAGAGGTAGGGAATTTCACGCCTTTTTGGACCGAAGATCATGTTTATTTCCATTTAAATCATATTAACAAAAAACAAAAGAAAAAGCCGCTCATGTCGAACCCAACACTTCTCTTGTAGAGGTAGGTGGAGGATCGTCATTGAATCTTGTTCCCGCCGCAGTATCACCAGTGGATCTACATCTTGACGCTTTTACCATCGCTGTTGGAGAGGACAGGAACACGGTCATCCGATCGATTCTAAAGCCAAAACTCATATTTGACTCTTGTAGTCCAAATATAATAGGGAGAGTAGGAGATCTAGTTTTTTTTAAGAAGAGAGTTCGAACCATCTTATAACCATGGAGGTAGGAGAAGAGGAGGAGAGACAAAAACGAGGAGGAAAAAGGTGGATGAGCCGCCATGGAGGAGGGGACAGAAGGAGGGGGGACGGCCAAGGGAAAAAGGAAAAACAAAAAATGAAAAAAACTATGAGAACTGACCGTATATGTCGATGCACAGATGGTCGGTGCCTATAGAAGGGAAAAACGGGTTTTCTCTCTCTTGGATTTGCAATTCCTTGTAAACTCTTGCACTCTCACTTAAACAAAGGGACAGACTTCGAGGGATGGGTCTAAGAGTCATTGTGAGGGAACTTCTTCTAGTTGGGTTGCTTCTAGAGTTTTTTAATCCAATTTTAAGTCGGAGAAGCTTGAGATTGTTGGTAGGGTCTATAATTAAATTGCTTGTGGAAAGTGGCCTTGTCCTTCAGAGTATTGTCATCGCAGGAAGAAGGTTATCATGGATCGTGATTTTATCTTTGTTAATCGCAAATGTCTTTGAGAATCGGATTCAGGGAGGAATTTCCAGTTTTTTCATATGCCGAGTCTCTCAGCTGTTGAAGTGAGAGTAAAATGCCCTCTCCTGTTGATAATTATTGTGGTATTCCAAAAGTTCATGTGTCTTCGAAGGATTGTCTTTGTACTCAGGACCTTGATACTCCAATGGTGAATGTGTCTGATCCTCCTAGTGCCCTTGAGATGCAAGAGGTTTCATCTCCCCTGTCCAGTTGTGTGTCTTCTTTGCCAATGCCTGAATCTCATCAATTTAGCCTGGAGGAGTCCTTAGCTGATCGGGTTGGAGATGTACTGGACACTGCTACTGGACTCAGGAATTTGCAGTCTAAAAGGATCATGGCTTTATGGCAATACCGATCAGCAGACTGTAGCCCTACAACTGTTAAGATTTCCGGCATTCGAAAACGGAAGAAGGTAGATAGCGTTAAAGTCGGTGGTTGAAGTGTGAAGGCTTTGCAAAATCTCACTGAGAGAAAGCGCAAGCAGGAACGAGTGATTGAAGATAACTGTGGTGACCCTCATACTTTTCGTACCCCTCAACGCCGTGCTTTGCATTGATTTATCTCTGGTTCTTGTTCCTTATTCTTGATTTGCAGGTATTGTTGGTTGTGCAGTCGGCATTGAGGGCGTGATTGGGACGTTCATTGGAGATTTGTGGGGTGTTGTTTTAGCCTTGTTTGTTTGATTTGTGGGGTGTTGTTTTAGCCTTGTTTGTTTGTTTGATTTGTGGGGTGTTGTTTTAGCCGTGATTGGGACAAAATTGTTACTGCTCCAATATTTTTTTTAATAAGTCAGGTATTCGGGAGCAATTACGCACACTTTTGATTAACTTTGAAAGATTAATATCATCATCCATTAAAAAAAAGTCCAATTAAAATCGAAACAAAATTTTGTACGAACAAAACTGTTAATAGTGCTTTCAGATGCCTATATATTTCGTGCCGTTGGATACACGTAAATCCCACGCATGCACGCGTGGATGCATTGCATACGAGTTCGACAACTAGGGACACATGAAGGCATTTATTTTCCCCGAAATTATTAAGGTGGTGGGGCCGCGTTTGTTGATGTGTGAGGAGCGATGATCTGGAAAGGCTAGAGACGACAGGGTAGCATAGCCGATGCATCATTGGAGTGTTGGTCCCACGTTTCCCGGATTCCTCCCCACCGTATACGGAACCACATGTGATCCGACCCCACCCTCCAAACAAACAGAACAGCCTCCCACATTCTACTCCATAATTTCCTTTGGTTCCGTACTAATCAATAACACTCACCCAAGTCATTCAGTCAAAAGTAGACTTCTATTCCAAATCTAGATTCTCTATTCTAATCCCAAGAACCCCCATGTCACCAAACCCACCGCCGTGCTCTTCTTGTAGCCTCTCTCTCTCTCTCTCTTCATTCAGGGCTGTTCTGTGGGGTAATTGATGGGATGAGTGTCGGCAGCAATACCCACCCGTTTGGATTGGAGTAGAGCGATTTTGTTGGGGTGCCAATTAATAGCAATTATGATTCCGACTTATTATTATTATTAACATGAATGAATGAAGAAGAACAAGGAGGGCGAGGCGAGCTGTCTTTTCTTTTTCTGCGCTGTCGCTTTCTCTCTCTCTTCCCTCTCTCACCATCCCTTCGTATGATTATCATCTCGTGTTGTTTTCATTCGGTTAGTTAATACAGTAACCTCGTCGTATAATCACACTTACCCCCCACCTTTTTCTCTTTCTTCTGCTTGTCCTTGTTGTTCTTCTCCTTCCACTTGTTTTCTCCAGTTCTCTTCACAGTCGTTATTCACTCCTGGCCTTGAATGATTGCGAAGATTCTCATGAAGAGGCTAGTAAGTACGTTGTTTTTTTTCCTGCTTTAGTGGTTTATTTATTTATTATTAATAATATGGAGTGGTTCTGTTGGATCCATTTTTAGTGTAACTTTCTTTCTGCTGTTTGGAAAATGTATTTGCCGTAAGCCTTGCCATTATGTTGAGTTTCAGAGTGTATTTGATGTGTTGATCCGAAGATCCTGTTTCGTGTGTTTTTGTTTGGTTCTAATAATTTCATGTCGTTGTGAAATGGAACTTTTCTCTGCTCAAAATCATGTGGATCTTTCAGTTTAGTGTGTTGTTTGTTCATTGTTTATGAGCATTGAAATCTTGGACTGTTGAGTCTAGTACATTTCCTTTGCCCTTTTGAGATAAACAATTGTCCAAGCGAAGAAAGAGATGCAATGTGTTCTTTTTGTGGGAACGGATTTCGGTTTTGTTTTCTTGTTTATAATTACCATTGACTGATTTGAAAGCAACTGACTCAACAGGCATAGACTTCAGCTTTAGGACCTTCTGATTTTGGAGCTATGAAACGCTGTAAAAATGCGATCTTTATGAGTTTTGTTTAATTATTCTTGATCGTTGTGACTAATCTGTTAGCCGGGTACTTGTTCACGCTATTTTCCCATGGAATGCTATTCACTGCTTCATATATGTATTTTTTTTCTGGATTCTGTTGTTGGATAGGATCGTATTTCCTAAATACAAGGGCTTTTCTGTATGCTATTGCATTGGATTCTTTTCTTTGTTCTTGATCTACGTATGTTATTACCATTTTTACAAACAATAGTTGATTTGAAAAGGTAGGAACTGCTTGCAAGTTGAATTTCTGTTCTACAATTCTTTTTACCTTTTCCTTTTGTTCCCTCTTCTTTTCAGGTGGCACTACTTTTTATTCTGGCATTAAGTGATGCTGTTGAACCCCTTGGGGATCAAAGTGAAGGACAATGTGAAGACCGTACGCCTTTGGTCCCCAGACCTCACAGTGTGTCCATCTTGGAATTTGGGGCAGTTGGGGATGGGAAGACACTGAATACAGTTGCCTTCCAGAATGCCATCTTCTACCTTAAGTCATTTGCGGACAAGGGTGGTGCTCAGCTCTACGTCCCACCAGGCAGGTGGCTTACTGGAAGCTTTAACCTCACCAGCCACCTTACACTCTTCCTTGAAAGAGAAGCCGTAGTTCTTGGTTCACAGGTGGTTGTTTCATTTCAACTTTTCCCCTTTGTGATACGAGACCAATTCTTAGTTTCTATGAAATCTAGGCGTCATTTGTTTTACCCACCTCAGTTGAATTCTAACGTGCATATTCTTGTTTCATCTTCAACTTTCACCCATTTCTGATATGATGTAAGACATTCTGAGTTTTGGTGGCAGCATGGTTTATATGGAATTCTAGGCATCAATTTTTTTTGCCATTGAAGTTTAATATGGGCATGTTCTATAAGTAGAAAGATGTTGTGTCCATTTCGGTGGTGATTTAAAGTTTCATATAAAATCTCTTGTTTTTTGGGGGGTATTGATTAGAGACAAATTGGTTAGTTTTTCCTGTAGAATTGGCATTTTATATGCATTCAGTTTCTTGTGGTGACATTAGGGTTATTCTTTCTTCTTGCCTTTGTAAGGTACTTGACCTTCGTAGAACACTTGGCACAAGGCTTACCTTTATTACAGTTGCCAAAAGTAGATTAACCTAGTTTTCTGTCTCCATCACCCAAAGAAAATTTATGGACCATGTGCAAGAATAAGCAGGAACTTACACGGAATGGTAACCACTGAGTGAAATATTAAGTAAGCAATCGGTAGGAGTTAGTCGTCTTGTGGGTGTGCTATTGGAAAGAGGAAAAGATGAGACAACAAGCGTCAACACCTTCTCAAAATCTTCTGGTTCTCCATAATTTTTATGGAGAACCAGTAGAGTCAGCCAACACACAAAAAGAGGTTCCAACATTTGCTGTTATTATTAGAAGTAATATCCGTTTATCTAACTAACAGAGTTGTATTCTGGATTTCAATTCTTACTTTTTTGCTTCCCGTCACCTGCCTATCACTGTTAGTTTTAATTGGCCTCTATTATTTCACTTTTGCAGGACTACTTCAATTGGGATATAGTTGAACCATTACCTTCTTATGGCCGAGGGATTGAACTGCCAGGTGGAAGATATCGCAGCTTGATTACTGGAAATAAATTAACTGATGTGGTGATAACAGGTAAGGATATCACCCTTTGTTTTTGTTTTTCTGGTGACTCTATTTGTTCTAATTTGAATTACATACTTCTTTTGATTGCACCAGGCGACAATGGAACTATTGATGGCCAAGGTTCTGTGTGGTGGGAGCTGTTCAGTTCTCATTCCTTAAACTACAGCAGGCCTCATCTTGTGGAGTTTATTAGCTCTAATGACATTGTTGTATCAAATATAACCTTCCTAAATTCCCCTGCTTGGAATATTCATCCAGCATATTGCAGGTTGATTATTACCCTCCATTAAGGATTGTTTGTTTCCTTTTAATGTCTTCTTAAATATTTCTAAGCCTTTTATGGCTTGTGAGTGATGTTGACAATAACTTATCGTTATGATGCAGTAACGTGCTAGTTCAAAACATAACTGCCCATTCTCCTCCAGCGTCTCCTTACACCAGTGGAATAGTCCCAGGTTAGTAGGAAAATATTTCTCGATTGGAGTTCATTTATCTGAATAACTTGGTTGCATGTTTCATTGTGGATGACTACGTTATGTGCATTTTTTTTTTCCTGGTACTTGACATTTTTGTCATAAACACTGGATGAATGCCAAACTTTCAATATGCTAACTCGCTATCAGTATGTTACCAGTAGTCAATATCTTGTTTTATTCCTTTTCCTCTATAAACCTCAATAATCTTGTCTTGTATTCAGCAATTCAAGGTGGTAATATTTCCTGTAGCTTTTATGTTGGCCTCTTGCACTCTGCTTTCTGTTTAGATGAGACATGATACCATTGACTGTTCTTCCCTCTTTATATATTTTTAACAACTATGCAAAGATTGTTTGGATCTCTACTTTTTCTGACGTAGGTGAATGAAATTTTCATCAGATTCTTCCAAGCATGTGTGCATTGAGTACAGCAATATTAGCATGGGTCACGATGCCATTGTGCTGAAGAGCGGTTGGGATGAATATGGAATTTCCTTTAGTAGACCAACCACAGATGTCCACATCAGGGGTGTCCGACTTGAGTCTTCTTCCGGCTCTGCTCTGGCTTTCGGTAGTGAGATGTCCGGTGGCATCTCAAATGTACTTGCACAGCACCTTCACCTTCACGATTCATTCATTGGAATTGCAATCAAGACATCAAGAGGCAGGGGCGGTTACGTAAAAGACATTCTCATATCAGAAGTGGAAATGGTAAATGTTCATATTGCTATTGAGGCAACAGGTCAATGTGAATCCCACCCAGATGATAAGTTTGATCCTTCTGCACTTCCAATGGTGAAGGGCCTCACCTTTAAGGACATAGCTGGTACAAACATCACTACTGCAGGAGCATTCTCAGGGATCTACGACTCTCCCTTCACATCGATTTGCTTATTGAATATTTCTTTGTCCATTGCTTATGACCCCTCCTCTACTTCTTCATGGGCATGTTCTGATGTTTCGGGTTTCTCAAAGATTGTCTCTCCTGAACCATGTCCTGACCTCCAGAGCTCACTTCCTAACTCTTCCTCGGATTGCTTCTTCCTATTGAATCCAAGAAGTCGTGTCGCAATTTTCTGATAAAGAGACCTTCGAAGGATGTTTGTTGGCTTCATCCAATCCATAAGTTGTGGGACTAAATGCTTCTTCAGGGTCCACTTTGAATTTAAGTGGTAATTGTCCAATAAAATGCAGATTCAGACTCTTCCATCAACTCAATTGAACATCCTCAAGTCTTGCAGTGTCTTATCCTGGTCAGTTGCTCATGTACAGCCTCATTTTCTTTATTCATGTGTAAGGAAATTTTTGGTAGTGCAGCGCACAGATACGTTTTGGTTTTTTATTTTTGTTTTTCCTGTCTTGTTTTTTGTTTTCCTATATTGTTTGAATTCTATTTTTTGGTATTTATGTTTAGGATGTAAATCTGTGTATTGGCACACTGGGATTGGTTAGTGGTAGATAGGTGGGTGAGAGAAAGAGTATTCAGGGAGTGGTATTGTTGGAATAAAATCTTCTTTGTTCTTGGGAAATTACTGGCACCAAATTTTGGATTCTTAACTATCAATAGTTTGGTTGTTTGCTGCTTATCAAGCATATGTTCTCGGTGTTGCTTGAATTAAGATATTTTTTCTGTAAATGACAGTAAAAGTTTTTTCTCCCCCTTAAAATCCGTCCAAGCCCCCCAGTTTCAAGGCTTGACCACCAGGTGAACTCGAACACAAGACCTCCAACTTCACAATTGATACTGGTGATGAGCTGCTGGCTTCGGTGGTATATGAGCCGAGAAGTAGCTGTTCAAGTTTGGCTTGGAAAATTAAAAAGCTTCTAAAATATGTTCAAACTTTAGATGATTCATGAAATGTGCCGATTTGAAACGAGCTTTTATCAAACCAAACACAAGCCAAATGAGCCGAGTGACAATTTGTTTGAGCTTTGTTTGGAAGCTTAAAGAGTTTCAACCTAGTGTTCAAGCTTGGTCCGTCACTTTATTTATTTATAAAAAAGACAGAAATTGAACGAGCTTTTAACGAGCAAATGCAAACTAGAACTCAAGTAGCTTGATTCCTCTATCAACCTAACTGCTGGCCTATTCTGGATGGTTTATTGTGAAGTTGTAGTATGGTGACAGTAAATACTATATACCCCACCACTTGATAAAAATTATTACGTACCCTCCGCAACTACCATATTTGTCATTGAATGAAACCATTATACAGTCAGTGCTGAGAGTAAAACTCTTTTCTTTTCATTGTTGAACTGCAAGAGTAAAGCTTGTTATTCGTTTTTTCTTGACAAAGCTCTTAGTTACCCAAGAGGAGAAAAATCCTCCAGAACGAGTTGGGAATGATGCAAAAGAATGTTCTCATTTGAGAGATCTGGTCATATATCACGCAATAGGGATATTTTTACATATAAAAACCTAAATGAAACCACCAAGAAAAAAGATTTCTCAGCGAAATCCCAACTGGGAAAACAAGTTGGAAAAACAAATACTAGTAACATTCAAATCTCAATCACTTTAAACAAACTGAGGTTGAGGTTGATGTTGATGTTGAACTTGTCAACATCCCAATTCCCATGTATCGTCAATGTACTGCAGCAGATGGAGAAGCAAGCTGAACCCAACCAAATTCCTCTTTGTAACGCCCACTTTCCTCACAAGAAGCTTCGCATGTGTAGACAACAATTGTTGCCCAGTCAAGAGAATCGACGTCATTCTTCACGCCAAAGTAGTAAAGCAACTGTGGCAAAATCTGAAATCACCAAATGCAAACATAAGCCAAAGGTTTCAATGGAAGATCAGAATCTAGGTAAATAAGCAAATGGTGAAACAGACCAGAGTACATAGAAAATGGGAAATCAGAGTCTACATAAATAAGCAAATGGTGACAAAGACCGGAGTACATAAAAAATGAACATGTCGAAAACAGCAAAGTGCCTAGGAAAAGGAAAAAAAAACATGTCAAAGGGAAATAACTCCACACCTGAAATTCGAAACCTCGAGGGCCACCACAATAGCTGCAGTTAGGAATATCATTCTTTGATGGCCGACCACTAGACATGGGCCACAAGGGTTTAGCTCTTTCAAACCTACAATACCTGTTTATTTAAAGAAAGAAAGACATTAACTAAATTTCAGTTCGACCAGGAAAAAAAGAAGAAGATGACATTAACCACCAGAAAATATAGCTCAGAGGTAAGATTTTGCCACAGACGAGCGAAAAACAGGTGAAAATGTTAGTATGGTTAATAACACTATTGAAGGAGGGCAAGAGAGTAATTTCATATACCAACTCACCTAGGCAATTGCTGACTAGGGAGAGACATAATGGACCCTTTAAACACACGCACAATACCCAAACTCCCGATGTGGGAGCCAGCCCAGCTGACGCAGGCCCAAGAGCCTCGCCACTAAAGAGTGGCACCACAACAGAGAGCCCAAGGGACCTGCACTAGAGGTCAAGCACCCTAACCACAACAGGTGGGCAAGACTTGATTGCTTTTGAAGGAGGGCAAGAGAGTAATTCCACATACCAACTCACCTAGGCAATTGCTGACTAGGGAGAGGCATAATGGACCCTTTAAACACTAATGATTAAACTCTAAGATGAGAATTCACTTTTTAGAAACATTCCAAACCCACAAACTTAAGTTTGATGAGGCACTACACGCCCAAAAAACATGCTATGGACATGTTAAAGCATATAGGTGATGTAAACATAAGTTGCATAATACATCATAGTTATAATGCGATACGCAGATGAATGTCTATATAAAGATTAACTCTTCCGTTCTTACTTACTTTTCTTGACTGCACGCGTCAACCATGTTGTTTAAAATCTTACTCTTAAAGCTGTATTGTGAATAAAATATCTCTTCCGCAAACAAATAGCACCGACCTAGAGTAGTAACTGAAGTCAAACAAGAGCTGAGAGATGTGGTTCGGATAATCGAAAAACCATGATACACATACTCATATCAAGGGTAAGCAATCACCTCAAAACTTGCTTTGAGGCCCTGGCTATGCGCTCTTGGAAGGAGGCCCAACTCTTTCTTTCATCATCTCCCTGTTCACCAACAATGAAAAAGAGTCTGTAACAGTTCATAACATAATTCCTATCATGTGTATAAGCAATCATACCTCAAAGTTGTCCAACAATGACTTGACCGTTTCATCCATTTGGCTCCTAGAAACCAAGGAATTTGCATAACTAATATCTTCAGATGTCTCCATTTCAAATTCATATTCATCCTCAATTATGATCTCGTATTCAGGCCATATGATGTTGCTTGCAACTGTTTATATACGAATATGGATCAGCTTTGAAAATTAGCAGAATCCAACCTTTTTGGATGGCCTTTTCAGGTGAAAACAAGACTTAGAGCAAATACCAATTGAGCAATATAAAAACTGTCCATGCATGGTACAAATCTCCTACGTTTTCATTTCTTATAGACATTCAAGGCTTAGGACCCCAGATATCACGTAACACGGTTTATGAACTAGAACATACCAACACAATCATCTGAATGTAGACTTTACGAATTCCATCAACAAAGCATGTGTTATGTGTAACAGTACCAGTACACACCCCCTATAAGCCTGTGCCAGATAAATACTCTCAAGTAACAATATCAGTAATACTGGCCTTTTTCTGTCTCTGCTGAACTGCTCGTGGGGCTAATGTTATATGACTGAGGAGAAATGCTTGCCTGCAGACATTCAATTTTATGACCTGCCAACCAATGCATAGCCTGCAAGTGAAATCGAAAGGGAAGCTTCAGGCTGAATAGTCTCAAATACTGGATCATCAAAATCACTTAAGTGTCTCGAATTACCTGATGTTTCTTTGAGCAATAACAAGCTTTTCTACAGCCACTACAAACTTTATCTCCTTTCCAGGAACCGCACCAGTTACAGAGTATAGCTAAAGAAAGCACGACCAATGAGTTGATATTATAAGATGCTAACGAAAAGGAACAACATGTAGTTGGAGCTTAGAAGTCCATGAATGTGCCCACACAAGTTGGCAAAGTTATGTGTCTCTGCTAACATGCATCAGTTTTGAATCTTTAGGGGGGGGGGGGGGAACTTTCAATAATTTCAATCTAATGAGAATGTGAATTGGAAAACTTATGCAGCTTCCAAGGCAGGGAAAAGGCTTCATGACAGCTGAATTCACTAGACTGATTGCCATTTGAACTTTAAACAAATCCAAGTCTAGAAGGAAAAGGATGCCAAAACTGAACTACAGGGGTCAATAAAAAAACATTACAAGCTACCTCCAGTTCCAGAAGGTTTGTCAGTCCCATCATGCCTTGGGGGTTCACTTGAGTAAAAAGGATTTGAGCGGGCGAGCTGGCAACGAAAAATTTTCACACTAGCAACACAGTTTTATAATCAGAAGAAAAATTAAAAAAAAAGGGAGGACATTAAGAGGAATGGGTACTCCCAAACTGATACCTACGAGATGCCTACTCTGGTTTACGTTTCCATTGTTCGTGTTGGTCTTGGAGAAGACAAGCCATTGATAAACACATGAATACAAAGAGTGTACGATGAAATGCAGGTTCCTTCTCAGAGAGTGGTGCATAAACCTAGGAATACAACATAGCAAACGAAAAGACTATTAAAAATACATAACAAACAAAAATAATCATGAGATTCAGTTCTCACACCTCTGTACTCTCTAGTGCTGCATTGTTAGTGAGGTGAAAAGGATTGCTATAGTAAGAGGAGGGTTGCGATGAGACTTACGAGACACACAACCTGAACGTGGGATAGAAGTCACATTGGTCTATCTTTGGAGTCAAAACTTCACATAATCAAAGGGTTATAAAAACAGATTCATGAATCCCTCAGCCTATGCTGTAACAACTTCTAGGCCCTATCCCACAACTCCTTCATTTCACACATCTTCATTTCTTGTTTTCTTGGACGGATTCGTTCAATTTGAGAGGGCCTAACTTGGAACATGGCAATAACAGACACTCATAAATAGGCCATTAGAAACTTAAAAGAGGAACGAATGATCCAGCACTACTAGGTGCACTGTTTATAGACAGTTCGACACAACTTACCGAAAAGGTGTGCATGTGTATTTTCTCTAGAAGGTCAGTTACAGAAAATGGAAACAATACACCAAGTGTTTTTCTTTTTATGGTTGCACACTTCAGGAATAAACTATATGAATCGTAGCTGCAAGTATTGCGAAGTATGAATCATTTCCCTAGAAAACAAAATTGTAGTTCATACTTTGTTAAGTTAATATTATTATGAGAATCATGAAAAGGAAATCCACCTGAAGCGGAAACTGCAAAGGCTCGCCACAAATATCACAAAGACAGGATTTTCCCGAGGGCAAACTAACAGGATCCAACCAAGCCTGAATGAGAAAGAAAATTTGAGTCTTTAATTTTCGTTAATCAGATAAAATTCCACGAAAGAGTGGGACTTTAGACGCACAGGAACTCCCCCAGCTTTGCTTGGAAATCCCTGACGCACAAGTGAGCAACGATTCTCAGGCTTTTCAAGAAAACCTAGCGTTACTGGTAATAGCTCTTCGTCTTCGTCATCGGAAAAATCACCACCAGCGTTAACTAGAGCTTCGTCGTAGAGGGAAGTGATATGGAGAGCCTTGAGCTTCTCCAAAGAATCTCCATTTGTAAGACCGCCTATCTCGTCGGACATTTCTTTCAGTGGAGCAGCAAATTAAACTGTCGCACAAGCAAATACAGAAGAAAGTATAGCTGCGAGTGCGTGTACAGCTTTCTCTGTGCATGTAATCACCAAGATACGGCTTTGTAATTCTTCTCCATCTCTGTGAAGGAAGAAGGAAGGAGGGGGGGAGACGGTTGGGGTTTTGTGACAAACTAACTACTACTCCCAATTCGCTGCTCAAACAAGGCCTTAAACTGCATGCCAGCAGCCGCAAGGAATCTAGGTGGAGGTCGTTTGGAGAAATTTTTCAGCGCCGCTCGCTCGGTGCATTCCGGCAGTCCATTTTGATTTTGGACGGCTCGGATTTAGAGAGAGAAAGAGGAGGGGTGAGAGGAGAGAAAATATTTCAATCCGAGTCGTTCAAAAGTACATCGGACGGCTCGAGAGTGCTAAACGGACACCACGTGAGATATACCCGCTCGATACTGAAAATTTCCTATTTGGAAGATTGGCAAACAAATGAAAAGGGAAGGAAAAGTAGGACCCCTATGTTAGAGACAAGTGAAGGTCAATTTTTCTGTGATTATTCAGTGCTATTGGAACATCGTTACGTGATGTTCCATAAATTTCTCTATTAGATATCGATGTTGAAGTCACACTCATGCGTGATGTAAAACGCTCTAAAACACCACGTGGCGCTCCAAGAACAATCAATAATTTTTTTCATTTTCTCTGTTCTTTTACTTTTAGCCAAAAGCAAGCAGCAAACAAATGATTATGCTAATATAGCAAATAAGTACCAGTCAATACACCAGACTACTTTTAAACATGATTTTCCTTTCAAAAAAAGCATATGTTAAATTAAATTCCTTGATAGGGGAAATAACATTATCACCGGATACTTACTATACCAGTAGGAAAATTAATTCTCTAGCCGATACGGTATTTAGAATGTTGCCACCGCCACCACACATTTACATAGGGTCCATTACAAAGTATATAGTCGCCACGTGAATGTGTGATGGTGGATGATCCAAGAACACCCCGTGGCAATCCCGCAGGGTCCATTACAAAGTATATAGTCGCCACGTGAATGTGTGGTGGTGGATGATCCAAGAACACTCCGTGGCAATGCTTCGAGAGCACTGAACCAGTTCTTAAGACCTCTTTTTACGAAAATGAGTTTTGTTTTTAAAAAATGCTACTTGCACAACCGTTGTGTTGGTTGTGTGCGTAATTCTGACCGTCCAGATGTATTTGGACGGTCTAGATTTTATAAAAACTCTTTTAAGGAAAAGTTTAACTTTTATGGAAAAGAGTTTGAGCGAATCCTGACCATTTATTATAGCAATGGATGACTAAAAATTGGTTGTATGTTGTGTTTTACACAACCGTTGTTTGTATAGCACTTTTGTTTATTTTTACGATAAAGTTTCAATTGGTATGTCTTAAACTGAAATCGAGATGGAGTTGGAAAAAATCAATACGTAATTTACTTCCAGAGGCCCAGCCCTAAAGCATTTTAGCAGGTTGTGCTAGGCTCAAAGTTTAAGCTGTCTAATATCCCACACATCTGGGGGAGAGGAATGATCCACCAAAAGATTCAAATTTTGCCAAGCACGGTTTAGCTAAAAGCAAACAGTTCGAGCCAGCACCCCGGTAAAAAACACCTGAGGTCCTGACCTCAATACTAAACTATGTGGGTGCAAACATGCCTGCAGAAAACAAGGTTTAGCCCAGAAGCACTATAAAACAAACTCACTCTCATCTTCTCCGGGAAGCCAGAACATTCAGTACAATATGACAGTATCTCATTAGAATCCACTAATTGAAATTGAACAGATTCTGATGATTCGGGCAACCAGAACGTCTACATTGTACTACACTTTGTCGTCATCATCATAATTGACGGTATACCACCTAGTCCTCTCAGGATATTCTCCCGCAAGCCAAAACATCCAGCACAATATGATTTCTCATAGAACCCGCTAACTAAAATTCAACAGATTCAGATGATATCGGGTAACCAGAGGAAAACCTCCAGAAAATTTTGAACGTCGACATTGTACTTCACATTATCATCATCATCAGTGTCGGTATGCTATCTAGTCCTCCTCTCAGGGTAGACGGCATAACATGAGTTCAACAAAATGCAATTGTTGATAAATGTTGGTAAAAGCTACCAAAAATGACTAAAATACACCAACCAATCAAAAATCGACCCAACACAAACAACTAAAATGTTGGTAAAGCTCCCTGATTTGCTTTGCCTGTTGGAGGGTACACTGAATTCCAAAGACTAGATGCTTGCGTAGAGAATGATATATCTTCACAATGTGTGAGGCTGTGGATCAGGGGGAAACAGGTCAACAAGAAATCGATGAATCATCTCAAAGCTGGTGAATGTAATTACAGCAGCTGGGGTTGTTCGGAGCAGGTTGGTGGCACATCCACGGTAAAAACCAGGGATGCCCTCTTGTTGAAATACTTTCTTAACACAGTCAATGACACCCGAGTATCTTTTCTCCGAGTGGTGCCCTTGCTCTTGTAACCTAGAGCGCACAACCTAATATTTATAGGAGAAGAAATGAAGAATACTACTAAGTTGAAGGATTAATACCAACAAAATGCAAGACCATGTGACTAAATTAAATATATTTGGATCAGTCTGTTGATGGCATTACCTCATGTGGATATGTCAATGTAGATGCAAATATTTTGGAAACTGAGGAGGCGACAGCAACATCGCTTGCACCAAGTTTATCCATTGTAGTGTCACCTGATATTGTACAAACTTCAATCAATTTGTTCTTTTCTTATCTTTCAAAATGAGGTTTGTTAATAACAATACAAGTGAAAAGCTACCTCTATCGGCCAAATAGATTTTGATTGTCTCGTATGCTGGGAACTGAATGGCAACATGACTGATACCAGCTAATGCAGGCACAAGACCACTGTTCATCGAACACAATATCAGATGCTGTCAGAATAGAACTTGCAGACAGAGATGCATGTTACAAAGATATGGCAAATCCTCATGATATGCAACCTGTATAATCCACGAATGCCCTCTTCATGAGCAATTCTCCTTAAAGCGGACAATGTACTCCTGTATGGCACCACACCTGTTCTCATTCCTTGAGTCTGGAGAGAAATAAGATACCAAAAAGTAAATGATCACTTCTTTTTCAACTTCTGCATAACCTTTTTCACGATGAGAGTGAGTGCAATAAAGAAGGAAGAATATTAACCCAATGAGGCTGAACAAGAAATAATTTTAATTTTAATCCAATGATATGTAACAGTTGCACTAATTATCATGATTATAGACAACAGACACTTGAAACAACTATTGCCTTTCCACCACCCCAGGATAGGAAGTAGACCAGATTGTCACCTTAACCCAATGCCGCAAGCTTCCCTATTAATTAGCACTATAGACTTAATCAGCATTTGATGCAATATGTCTTGCAGCACCAAAATTTTCTCTTGCTTTTTTGTTCTCATAACCCAGTAATTCACCATGTATTTCGATCTTTGTTTTCTTCCCAACAAACTTTATATTCCTGTATCAACTGCTTTTGGCTTTCAGCAAGCAAAAATGTTAGGATCCAAACCTATTTTTGTTCCTATGTCCCAGGAAAAGGCTGAAGAAAAAAGTTCTCTAAACTTTGTTAATGTAAGTATAAGAAATGTCCGAGGGAAGAAGCAATGTCTAGTTGTCTACCATGCAGGAATGATGAGGAACGTAGAGAACAGGGCCAATAGATCAACTCAAAAGCTTGTTCTACTGCACCTTTGCAAAACCAACATCCTTATACTCCTTTACTGATAGGGAGTACAATGATTTTTTCGAAAGAGATGGCTTACCACAAAAACACCTGACCTACCAGGCTACCATCTATTTTTGTTATACAGTAGCAGGATCCAAACAATAAAGCATCCAGAAAGAAGAGTTGGATACAATACTCCAACACCTGCCCCCAAGCCCAACAACAGAGAAAATAATATAGTACAGAAAAGAAAGCCTCAGAGACGCACCTGAAGTCTTGTCTTTACAACCCAAAGAGGATTTGTAAAAATGGTTGTTGCAGCACCAGCACCAGAAGCAGCTATCACATTAGCACCAATTGAAAGGTGATGATTCCCATCTGCACACATGTTTTGAACAAAGAAAGCTCATGAATTTCAGTAAAGCAACATTTAATGTGGTATAATCAATAAATAATGCGACACATTAGGTCCTAATGAACTAACCATCAGAGCAAAGAATGCTTTTGAGCTGATCATAAATAGTAAAATAAACCTGCACAGATAACAATGGTCGGTCATTGGAAAGAAAACTGAACTAAAAAACTACTATAAGAAATTAAAAGTTACCACATATAGTAAAGTTTCGTTTTGAAAACCTATAAATTCGCAAATTTAGGACCGCAGCTGTTACCTCCTCTGCATTCGCAGAAAACAAAATACAACCACAAACATAAATACCAGATCACTTACACAACGGAATTCACCGCCCGCCCCACACCCCCCCCCCCCCCCCCCCCCCCCCCCCAGGAATTTTTTTTTTTTATCAGAAAGCTGTAAAAAAATTGCCGTTCTTCTTCGTCCCATCCCTTGCACGTAAGACTTTCTTTCATGAGGGAAGGATATATATATATGAAAATAATGGCACAAAGGGACTGTCACCCCTATAGAAAAAGATGCCATGCGCAACTTATTGTGACAAAAACACTACAAAAAAATTGGTCGTGTGAGGGATTAGTCATATGAATCATTTAGCTTAACACTAGCTAAAACTCTACAAGAAAATGGCCGAGTTTTATTAGTCATATAAATCATTCAGCCTCACATCTAGCTAAAAAGTGTACAAAAAAAATGATCAATTGAGGGATTGACCTAAAAGTGATAGGTTATATAAATTCACCTGTGGATGAAGAACAATCTTCCCCTCACCCCTCCAATGATATATACAAATTTAGGTGGAAAAGAAAGTACGTTGAAGAACAAAGGGTAAATTAACACAAATAATTTTAGCTGCACATTTTGAGAACACTTGCCACATAGTAGATACACAATAAAGCATGCTCCAAGAGAGATTCAATTACCTATCGCTAGAAGATGATGAATTTAATAATCGGCAGAACAGGAAGAATACATTATGATGATGTTTTTTGCGGAATAAAAGGTGTAAAGTCAACAAGAACACAGTACTTCTTATTCTTGAAAGAAATCAAATGGTGATGATATATACAATTCCATGTTCGTGGAAGATCCAGAATATATGACAAAAGCAATGCCAAGAAGAAAAAATGACCATGAAATATCTATGCCCTATTTCATTTCTATTATGAATATAGCTATGCTGTTTCTTCCACAACTAGAATGCATACCTTAATACCCATATCATCATCTAACAAGTAAATAGATGACCAACCAAAAGGAATTACCATGTAAAAATGAGGCAAAATACGAACTTATGAGAAGGAAAACTCACCGCCCAGTTTGGAAGTAATGCCAGCACAGTTGGTGAAAGCCCACGGTACATTCCACGCAAACCCTCCCTTTGAAATATTTGCGCTAAACTCCCAACTATGACACTACCTGGTTAAATGAAGACTATTACCCTTCTGCTGAAAACTTTGCCAATGCTACACAAAACTTGAATGCCGTAATTTCACCTTATGCTTCTAAAAAATCCTATTTGAATTCAATCATAACCTAGTTAAGTGAATCTTTATCTTGCAAATGATTGCCTTGCACAAGTTGTAGAGCATATAGCCGTATACATGGTAGAAGCTCAAGGCATTTACTGTGAAACTTTTGGATTGTTGATGCTGCCCAAATCGATTAACCAAAAGCTACAACCATTTTGAGCGAACAAACGAAAACTTGTCAATATGAAGAAAGTTCTGCACCTTTAACACTTCCATTATTGAGCGCTGACAGCCCGTGAACCTGAAACCTCGTCTTGATTACATCTAAAGGACATACAAATGCTGCTGCAATAACTCCTGCATACAGAATTCCCAGATTCAATCAATCAATACCTGATTACATTCGTTCTATTCAAAGCTCCGTAATGGATGACTAAAAAATAGATATTTCCTCCCAAACCATACTCCACGATTTATTTGACACGGTTGACCAAAAAAAACAAAGAACATATCTTGTTTCGATTTTTCGCTTCTCTTTACAATTTAATTTCTCGAAAAGAAGAAGAAGAAGATTGACAGCATACCAGCGGCGGCACCGGCGCCGGCATTGCAGAGGAGGCCCTTGGGACTAGGGCCGTGATGAGCATCGGCACCCATCGATGAATCTACAAGAACCGGCTTGAAATTGGGACGTTGCGATCGCGAAGTAGCAGCAGTATTGATTGAAATTCAACAAAGAGTCCTCTCTCGAGAGGGAGATCGCAGAGAACCAGCGTCGCATGGCAATCCGGTGAAGCCTTTGCGAAGCAATCGAATCGTGTTCGGAAACAAACTAGGGTTCGGTCCGAAGGAAGACAGAGGAAAGACCATGAATAACCCTAGAGGATGGTGTTGTCTGGATATCGATGGGATCGAGGACATGAAATCGCCATGTAAAAGGGGGGGAGAAATCGTCTCTCTCGCATCTGACGCAGCGGTTGGCTCTTACGATTAGGGGAAGCCGCGGAAAAAAAATATGAGGAACGTGTTTCTTCGGGTCTCCCCATCATCTTCAACTTACGGGGGAATTATTCGGTGGGGATTAGGACATGGTCACGTGCGAAACCGGAGACTCTTAACTGCTGTACAATCAGAGAGATTGACGAAATTGTGTGGTGTTTAGGGCGGTAGGGCTACTAGTGGACCATGGCCGGAGGGCACTCAATAAATTCTGCCGCGTGTGGGTCCCTCGAGAAAGCTCATGGAAAGAGAAGTATGTGAAGTGGCGACTCTGATGCAGAATTTAATTAAAGTTGATTATAGGAGTAGAATTTTAAATAAAGTACTTACTGCTCGTGTGAAAGCAATTTTTGAAAAAGGTTGTCAGGTCGTGGTAATAATGCAGTTTAATGTAGGAAAACATTTTGAATTGTAGTGGTAGTATGCATACACAGTACACACCCACCCCATACTTTTTTGCAATTTTGATTTGGAGGACCACCTTTCACGAAGGAAAGACATTAAGGGCTCGTTTGGACGTAGTATTGAGAAGGGATATTAGTTTTTCCTCCTCATGAGAAAGTGCGCCCAGGTTTATCATCTGGTTTGGCAACCAAAAAACGCAGGGGTATTAGATTTTTCCCCTCTTCTGTACCGGCTAAGAGGGGCTGCGGAGAGATTATTTTTGGGTAGATTTTGGACTGTTATTAATTAATACCCTTGGATGAGGCTTAGATAATACTCCCTCCTCCTCCATTTTCAACTACAAAATAATCTTATCCCTTTATTTTATCACTCATCCAAACCAAGTACATTATTTTATCCCCCCATTTTTAATACCTTATCCAAACCCACTACTATTTAATCCCCTCCATAAATATCACATAAATATGGATCATTTCTTATTAATTAATATCCCATACTATTTTATTCCCCTTCGTAATAATATCCATAATTCTTATTCCGCATCCAAACAAACCCTAAAAATAGTAACGAAGGATGTGCACCCTTAACCCTACTCTTCCACACTTCACCTTTGCCGCAACCTTGATCACCCCCGGCCTCGGCGTAGCTAAGGCTAATGAGACCTTGGGTGGTTGCCTAGATCGTTTATATATAATCAGAGTCATCAAACACGTTATACATAATTTTTGAAACTCATAATTTTCCATTTTTTCTTGTACAAATATGTTTTGTTCATGTATCTCTTGATGTTAAATCAAGCTAATTTTTTGCGTGGATACCATTCTCGACGAGCTCTACATAATGAACAATTCTGATCATTGTTGTGGACCCGAGAGGAGCCCACAAAGACCCAAAACTGGACCGGACTGAAGGTTATAAATACTGGACTAGACCTTAACCCCATATGTCGTCTACCTAGCTAGCTCACTTGATTGGGCGGGTCCTTCGTTGGAGGATGTAGAGATTGGAGAGGAGAGAGGAGAGAGGAAGAGAGGTGGCGGCTGTCGCCTCCACCTCATCTATTTTTATAAACTTTAAATTTATTTTTCTTTTCTTTCTTGTTAATGTACGCACGATGTGATAAAAAACAAGGACTGAATAAGGGGTGATTTGGATTAAAAAGTGGAACAATAATTATTTTTTTTGTCTTTATTCAAAAAAAATTTACATTTGTTAGTTTTGCATCAAAATTTTGTGACTTATTGATTCGTTTCAGTGAGAGGAATCAAAAAAGTAAAAAAAAAATTGATCGAAACTCATAAATGTTTAAAAAAAAACAAAGATTAGTAAAAAAAAAAAAAGAGTTGTCTTATTGACTTATTTTTGTCTTTATTCAAAAAAATATTAGTTTCGATCAATTTTTTTATATTTTCAATTCCTCTTGTCGAGACGAATTAATAAATCACAAAAGTTTGGCACAAAATAAACAAATGCAATTTTTTTTGAATAAGGACAAAAAAAAAAGTCATTTAACCTTTTTAATCCAAACTCGCCCTAAGTGTCACATACTTACAGCTAATAAAATGGACATTGCGATGCTTTGATTGTTGATGTTGGGGATCGATGTCTGCTTATATGTACACGTATGCATAATTTTTTATCGCCATCGAACTTAAGTACATAATTTGAAAAGTTGAAAATCAAGTTTGTCAACCTGTAGAAGGGAAGTCAATCGCTGGCTGATCATGTTAAACAACATTGTTTGCATGTGCCAACAATAAAGTATGCACAGGGTGCCATTCAAAGGTACCATCAAGTAAAAAACTAAATTTAGTATAGACCAATGTGGCCCAATTGATGAAACATGTATTTTTTTAATTACCCAGCACTAACTATCAAAAGCCATTTATGTATCGTATTATTATGAAGAACTTCTCATGCTTAATACATACGTGAATGTGTCATCATCGGTTCATTGCATTTACTATCCAAAAATTCTATAACCACACCCAAAATCACACACCCAAATACACACCCTTTCACAAAACACAAAGGTTCCACACATACTGCGTGTGCAGTGTATGTGGGATCCTTGTATTTTTTGAGAGAGTGTGTACACACAGTGTGTGTGGAATCCTTGTATTTTGTGAAAAAATATATATTTAGGTGTGTAATTTTGAATGTAGTTGTAGCATTTCTCTTTACTACCACGCATTCGCATAGCCGTTGGTTTTGCAAGTTAGGCCTATTCTTGGATTGAATTGGACTGACTGACAAGTGACAACCAAGATGACGTGGTCAAAGTCCAAGCCTTTATGCTGCGTCAGTTGCATAGTTTAATTTTTGCTCGAGCAGGCAAGGTTAGGAACTGAACTAGCCTTTTTCAATTCAACCACTTCAGCTAGCTTGTGAAATGGTCAAAGACTCGTTTAAAAAAATTCTCAAACCATGAAAGTTCAACATACGATTCAAAGATGTCTTATGGACTTAGGTGGCGTTCCAGATTACCTTTCTTTTCCCAAATTTTGTTTTTCGGTAATGAACAGTGCTTAAAAAGAAACCCCATTTCACTTTCTCTTAAAAAGTTATTCTTTTTAAAAAAAGGGCCCTGTTGAAATGACCATATTGCCCCTTCTACCAACTCAAATTCCCCAGACGCCCTCCCTCTTCTTTCCCTCTTCTTTGACGCAGCAGACCCAAACTCTCTCTCAACATCTGTTGAAAAAAATCAAAAGAAGCTAATTTTCAAGAAATGAAGAAGATGTTTGCAGATCCAGAAAAAGGAATACAAAAACAAACCAACAGAAACATCTGTTTGGTTACCTGGGAGGCTGTGGAGTTTGGAGACCAAAACGACGTCGTTTCAGTCCTCCATTTTTGAAAAAAAGGAAGGTCCAGATATCTGGAACCAACCTTCTTTTTGGTCCAAAAAAAGGAATTTTAACAAAAACTGGAACGATCCCTTACTATTACACTTGCCAAAAAGAACACATTAGGCGTAATAGTGGTTATCTTCAAAAAGGTTTGTTCTCGATAGTTAGCTGGATTGGATGGATCCACGAGCTAGGGAATATATATATTTTTTTATCGGCATGAAGGGAGTAATTTTATCAAATAAATTAATCGAAAGCCCTCATATCCCGTCAAGGAAAATCAATAGCCATGGTACCCAAATGACTAAATGGTAGTACTTGATATAGTATATCACTTACCTAGAATTCTGTAAAAAGCGTGAGTTTTATTTAATTTAGACAATAGAGAAAGCTACTCCTTATTATTTTTACGAGCATTACAATTTTAGAAATGCTAAAATAGAATCATTTTTTTTTCTATCTATGCAGGTAATGTCGTGAACAACTTTATTTAAACGAAAGGTAGGACAAAATGACGATAGATTATAATTTTATTATAATGCAACACCATAAACCGCTCCAAACAAAAAAAGAAAAGTGGATCGATAGATCATCATGTATGCATAGAAGCAAATGAATTCGGAAGGCCGATGATATGCGTGGTCTTTAATAAATAACTTCACACGCATCGGATAATTTCGACTATGCCTTTGTCCGAATCTGTGCACTGCAAATCACAAGTGTGGGGTGAGTGAATGATGTGATTAAAACTCAATAACACTAGTAAAACAAGGGGACCTGAATTAAAAAAAAAAGAAAGAAAGAAGAAGAAGGGGACGGGGGTAATCTTGTAAATGCGGCTTTCGTAATTGGTCGAAGCATACCAACCAATCGACGGACGGACGGACGGTCGCAAGCAACACTCACTCAACAAGAGGGGAAGACACTTTCCTCGCCTCGCTTGAAGTCTCTCCTCTTTCCGCCGACGCGGCTTTTTTACATTTCCCCAAAACCAAAACCAAAAACAGCAATTTCCTTCCTTTCGCCAAATCTAAAAAATTCGTACGTAAAAAAACACGCCCCCACCCCCCACTCATGGCATCTCGCAGTCTCAAGACGACACCACCCCTTTAAACCTCAACAAAAACCCTAATCACTCCAACAATCCCCATCCGATTTTCGATCCCGACGCATTGCAATTCGAAGCCGTTTGATTCCCTCCTACCTCAATTCGCGAACGATACGGTTACACGCAAGGGAGAAGTACACTTATCCGTACGAATTCAGAGTAATGTCTGGTTCAGGAGGCTTCGCCGTTTCTCGGACCCACGGCGGCGACCGATTCTACAATCCGCCGCCGGTTCGACGCCAGCAGTTGCTGCTGCAGCAGGAAAAGTTGCAGAGGCAGCAGCTCTTGAGGCCGCTGAAGTCGGATGCGGCGGCGGAGGTGGAGAATCGGACTGACTCGGACGATTCGACGACCACATTGTCGAAACCGACGCCTTCTGTCTGCTCCTCGTCTTCTTCCCCTCCTAGGCCGCCGCCGGCGGATGTTTCTAACTTGGATCGTCTAGTGGAATCTGTTACTCCGTTCATTCCCGCTCGACTCTCCCCCGAGGTATACACGAAATTAGGGTTTTCGTTATGAAAGAGTTCCTATACTTCTGTTTTGGCTGATGAGGAAATGTAGTGTTTGGTTTGCTGGTATTGTTTTTTCGGATTGAAATTCGATGGCCGCCTAATGGAATGGCCATTCACCTAATTGGTGAGTGATAAGATCATTGGTATAGTTTGGTTAATGAGAAAATGCAAGGCAAGTAAGGTAGGGTTTGGTTTGGTTTTGCAAATTGAATTGAAGTTCGATGGCTGCCTAATGGAATGGCCATTCACCTAATTGGTGAATAGTAAGAACATTTGTGTGATTACGTATGTAGGGATTAGTATACTACGGGAATGATCATTCTATTCCCACAATTGTGCCTTCATCAACTTTATTGCCTTAGTTAAGGCTATTCTGTCATTTTTGCAGCAACCAAGTTGGCTATATACTTGCATTCTATTCTTTGTGTAAGTAATTTCTTATAGAGTTGTTGGTGCTCTTTTAATGTTATAGGTGAATGGAAAGGGTTGGAGAACTCGGGAATCTGATGTGCAGCCATACTATTGCCTAGGGGATCTTTGGGAGTCTTTCAGAGAGTGGAGCGTATATGGAGCGGGAGTGCCTCTTTTGTTGAATGGGAAAGATTCAATTATGCAGTACTATGTTCCATTCTTGTCGGGCATTCAGTTGTATGTAGATCCACGGGCGAGGATTAGGTGAGCCATGAGCCTCTTTACACCATATAGCATATTGTTTTTCTGTTGAAGTATGGCTGATCTTTGATTCTCTAATTTTGCAAACAAGTTGGTTTTTTTGCGTCATTTTTGTCATAGCTTTGTTTCATCTCCATGCAGTTATATAATGAACTCTGTAACATTTTCCAACTTGCTGTACTTGTTAATCCTCCTACTCCTCTAGTCCTTGGCTTTGTGATTCAAGCACAGGATGTAGAAAACCTAAGCTTCATTCGCACGAGAGGGTGAAAGGGGGGCCGGGGGGTTGATGTACCTGTTTTCTAGTGGAACTTATAGGTACTTTCAAAATGTACTCATATAGTTAACTCACGTTCAGGTTGATTTTCAATTTTCATCATGGCAGTTTTGCAGCCTCACGGAATCTCCAGGGTATGTGTAATGGGATGGGTTGGCTGTTTGGAGATCAGTGAATATGACATTTAGGCATCTATTTGGTGAGGAATAAGTGTCTGTGACATAGAAAGATTGTACTTGGGTTATATATAATAGGAGGACAAGTGCAACAACTTCCTTCTTATTGACATGGGCTCTACTTTCTCGATAATATCCTAAAATGAACTATGACTAATGAACTATCAGTGTTGGCAAGATGGCAAGCTTAACTAACCCCTTGTCCTGGAATATTGTCCTTGGCTATTCACTTTCATAGTCCATCGCAGTAAAATACTTTATGAGCTGGATACATTCCCTACCAAATCTGTTAGTTTCGTTGTTCATTATGATCTTTTAATGAACCTTGTGTCGTTTTGCAAGAAGAAGCGTCATTGAGTGGCTTGCACCTATACGAGTTGGCAGTCTTTACGCATTATGATTTCTTAAAACTGAATTTGATTCTTTGTTGATTCTTTCATTTCTTTGAAGTAAACATGTTATCCTTTCCTTTTCGCAATATTGATCAATTTTATTTCCAGCCTTCCGTATTTGCAAGAAGGAAAAGTTCGGTTTGTCAAGATTTCTCTCCCAAGGACCCCATCCTTGTCTAAGTTAGTCTTTCATAGTCATCTTTTACTGCTTTCTACTGTGATTTTGGTTTTCATATTCTTTTGGGAGAAACATTCATCTGAGTAGAACAGTGGGGAGAAGAGGAGGTGCACTTTTCAATAGTTTGAAATACCCATTTCCATTTGTTTTCTGCTTGATGTGATCCTCTCATCTCGTATTAAGGCTGGATAAAAGGTAATTTCTACTTTTTGCCGGTGTTTTAATGTTTTCTAGCTGCTTTGCGGGCAAGGAAGTTTCCCCATGGATTGTAAGTTAGACAAATAGGAGGTAAAGGCATTACACTTCACTCTAGACCCCTGTACCTCTTTAAAGATTCCTTACTATTCTAAAGCTAGTGAAGAATAGAATCACCATTATTTTGGGAAGCCATAGAATAGTCTCTAT
Source organism: Rhododendron ovatum (assembly GCA_019656835.1). Lineage (NCBI taxonomy): Eukaryota > Viridiplantae > Streptophyta > Magnoliopsida > Ericales > Ericaceae > Rhododendron > Rhododendron ovatum. The sequence goes on along the minus strand of CM033792.1, from coordinate 1,236,855 downwards.
GTTATAGAAATAGGAGGGAAAGGCATTGCAGTTTACTCTAGACCCCCGTATCTCTTTAAAGGTTCCTAACTATCGTACAGCTAGTTAAGAGTAGAATCACCAATATTTTTGGAAGCCTTGTATTCTATGAACTCGATAGTCTGTTTTTTTTGATCCTCATAAAGTTGCATGATATGTCTTTCGCCATTTACTTCTCCACCTTAGTTTCAGCCTTTTAGCTTTTAGATTAGTTTCTTATTTGAGAGCAATTTGCCAGCAAAAGTTCGAACTAGTTGGTAGAGTTCGTATCTTTATAATTTGTGGTCATAAATAGGCTAAACTGGTTTGGGATTACTTGAGCATTAGTTGATTTCAGTTCACTTTAGAATTCCTCTCTTATTCCTGGCTGGACCACCAGCTACACCTTGCCGCTTCTCCCCAACCTCCAAATGTGTTAGTAATAAAAGGAAGGAAATTGAAGTCGGGTGGCACTTGGAATCATAATTTTTGTTACTTTATCATGCAAGTCCCTATATTTCACAAAGTTCTCAGTGTTCCCCGGAATAAATCAAAGATTGAGATGTCATTGAATTTGTTCATAACATACCTACACAATGAGGGCAGCACTCGTGCAGAGAATCAACTTTTTGATGTCACTTTGTTGGAGTATTTTAGCACCTTAATGTTTGAATTAGATGACACCGTGACGTAGATGCTTGTCACATTTTATGACGTTTGTTTATAAATCTACCAGGAGGCCTGGTGAGGAGAGTGATGTTGAGTCTTCACGGGAGACTAGTAGTGCTGGTAGCAGTGACTGTGAAGCAGAAAGGAGAGCCAAATCTGTGGTGGATGGATCGTGCAGTCATCAGAAGCTTGTGAATTTGAATTCCCAGCGAATGAACAGACTCTCATTGAGAGAGAAATCTGTCATGAGTTCGTCCAGTGATGAAGCAGAGATGAGCAATTCACCTGGGACGCTCTTGTTCGAATTTTTGGAACACGAACAACCGTATAATCGCAGACCTCTAACTGATAAGGCAAGTTCACTTCTTGGAGACTATCGCATTCAGGTTGATCTGCGCTCTGTTCACATTAACTCATCGGACCATCCCTCCCCTTTCCACAGGTTTCACTTCTTGCATCTCAGTTTCCAGATCTTAGGAGTTGTGATCTACTACCTTCAAGTTGGATTTCAGTGGCTTGGTATGCATTCTGCAAAATACGAATATACATCTCTAGAAGTTCAGAATTTTTTTCCACTTATTCTCACTCTGAGAATTTTGTGGTAAATAAATCTTGTGCGCAGGTATCCTATTTATAGAATACCCATGGGGCCAACACTTCGTGATCTGGATGCATCCTTTTTAACCTTCCATTCTTTGTCAACGCGCTCTACAAGTAACTCCTCTCTCTCTCTCTCTCTCTCTCTCTCTCTCTCTCTAAAGTTGCATCTAATTTACTGTATTCTGATTTTTGTTCTGTTATGGACAATCCCACAGGCAATGGGCGGTGGCGGTTTCATGGTGCAAGTGGTAGGAAGGTACATGGGGCCGGCATTGATGCTTCTCCAAAAATTTCTCTACCAGCCTTTGGCCTTGCTTCTTACAAGTTGAAAGGTTCAATCTTGACTCCAACTGGATCCGATGAGTGTGACCGAGAAAACTCTCTACTGCAATCTGCTGACAATTGGCTCCGCGATTTGCAAGTCACTCTTCCTGATTACCAGTTCTTCCTTGCTCACTACTCGCAGTGGAGATGACAGGGGTGATGAAGTGGCTTCCAATCCTTTGATTTTCTTCCAAAAATGGGCAAAAGTTTGTTGTCAATCTTGGGGCGAACATTGTTAAAAGCTAACTTGCCAGGAAACCCCTCCTTCCCATTGTTCGCAGCACTTTTGAATATTGTGCAGTGTTGTAGCTGTTCTCATCCTCTAGTGTGTAGGCTTATCTTGAATCAGAGCTGCCCGTATAAGTGAAAAAAGCTTGTTGGCTTCAGATGGCCACTCACTTGTGTTGTTGTGGTAGGGAAAACTGAAACTGTTGTTGATTTTGATGCATTGGTGGTGGAACCACCTACTTCGTTTAGACAGTGTTCACAGAAACTGGACCATTGTCTACAATAGTGGTGAAAATTTGTAATCCTTTATAGTTTGCACATAGACACTTTATACTAGTAGATGTTAAAACAAGCTTTTTGTTTAAGAATGTTTGTGTAGCTTCGCTTTTTATTAAGATAGCTTTACGTTGGATAGTACTACATGTTTCATAAGTTTAGATGATGGATCCTGGGCTATGCAGAGGTTTTTTTTTTAAATTCAGACAAACCAAGCTGAGTTCTATCCATTCTGAAAGTCCAAATCTATTCCAACAACTGTTGCATGTGTAAAGCAAGTGCCCGTTCTAGTTTATGAGGATTTTGAACGTAGTGTTCCTATCCTGGGTTCGAACCCAGGCAAAAAAATTCCCCCCTCACCAATGATCCTGGAGTAATGATGCACAGAAAGAACTGCTTAACTCGCTAGGATTACCGGACGGGATCGTTCTACAGCTTTGGGAGCCTGTATCAAACACACAGAAAAATAAGGCTGATGTTAAAGTAGGCTGATGATAGAGAGAATATTGAGAAAGGAAAACAAAACGTCAATTTGACGGCACGATAAAAGAAGGCGGAAAATGTAGGGTTTGGCTGTACCAATTTGAAATGAATGGGGAAAAGTGGAATTAGGGTCATAAAGTGCTGGTTCTGCGGGGGTGCAAATTGTAATTTATCAGGAAACCCGAAAATGGTATAAGGCCCCGACCAATTGTGCATTGATGGTGCACAAACGGCCATGAGGGGCTCCTCTGGATTCAGCATGAATAATTAGAGTCGTTTATGCTTTCTTCTCTTCGTAATTTAAAAAGTATTTTTTTAAAAATTCTTTTTAGATTCTCTCTATTTCTAACATCTTTTTCTATTTCCCTTCACTTATTATCCTTACTATTTTTCAAAAAAAATTTCAAATCTCAATCCAAAACATAACACATTTTAAAATAAATTTTCAAGTAGCTTTATGAAAAATCAGTTCAATTTTTTAATTTTTCCAGAGACTATCCGTAACTCTGGCCCCCCAAAACCTCGCCTCCCATGAGATTCGAACCCTGATCACCACTGAGAAAGGGAGATGAACAACTAACTTTACTAGAAATGGTTGTCAATTTTTCATTCTTCTTTTCTTCTTCTTGGAATTCAATTTCTCAATGCTCCCAGGCAAGTGGTTCTTTTTCCAAATTTTCATTCAGATTATAAGATTTCATAAAAAGGTTACTTACTGGAAACCATGGAAAATTATTCAACCCTCCTGGGACAAGTGGCGTCTCAAATTCTTTTTCACTACACATTTGTGTACACATTCGTATAAGCTTCACACACATCTTATGTGATTGAGAATGAGTTTAGGGCAACCCAGGGCCATGAAATAATTACTCGGAAACCAGGGATAGGGTGGTGTTTACTGTCGTGGTTAGCGTTGTATTCCAGCATTTACAAATTTTCGATCTTATCCAGGAAAACGTTATCCCCGGACCTTGCAGATTCGTAGTTTCAATTCAAGAGCGCCTTGCTCCGTTGTCCCCCGATTGGTGACCTTCGCAAATTGGCCGGAAGGTCCATCCGATAATCCCTTGTCGTTCCTTATCTCATCATGGCTTGGTAGCAATATCATTTCACTATTGTCATGTAATCATCTACAACACTAGTTATTTATGCTTCTTGCAATAAGACTTGTTTATTTGTGTTTTTCGTTTTCGATTGATGTTTCTGTCTTTTCCAATTTTTCTTTGGTTGGTGTTTTGGGTTTCTCTATCTCCATTCGGATTCAGGAGTGGAGGGATATGGGTATGGCATGTCCTGTACTGTACCCAGTTTAATCCAATACTATTAACCAGCCTTGTTTTCTCTAATAAATAGCTGTAGACTGTAATGGTCTCCATCTCCTTAAGAAAATTACAATTTCGTGCTGCATTTTAGGCTGTAACCAAGGCAAAGGTTGCAGGTAAATTATCAGCTTGAACGGAAGCCTCAGTTTTAGTGATAATATATTTCTTTTGGATCATTGAGATTCAAATCATTGTTATTTCTTCTTCATGGGTTCTCTCCTTTAGATATAACATTTGCGCGATGATTGTGTTCAGTTTGGGTTTAGTTGCTAAGTTTTCTGTTTTATCTGAACCAGTGCGCTGATGAGCTATTGCAACTGTAATAGACTTTTGTGATTTTATCTACTCTCCTACAGTACAAGTCCTGCTGATTACTGATACCTTCGCTCAGGTTGTGTGAGAATGGGTATTCGAGGACGTAGTGCTGGTGATCGTCTGAGGACAATTTGGACACCAGAAATGGATCGATATTTCATTGAACTCATGCTAGAGGAGGTTGGCAGGGGGAATAAGGTGGATGATCATTTATTCAGCAAAGAGGCGTGGACGGAAATGATGTCATTGTTCAATGCCAAATTCAAATTCCAGTACGAGAAAGATGTTTTGAAGAATCGCCACAAAACACTAAGAAATCTCCACAAGGCAGTAAAATATCTTCTTGACCAGAAGGGATTCAGCTGGGATGAAACACGACAAATGGTGACGGCTGATAATAAAGTTTGGGATGATTACATCAAGGTGCACTTTTTAAGATGTCAGAAACTAGAAAATAGGATCATAATGATGCATTGAGTCTTACATGTTTTATTATGTAGGTACACCCTGATGCACGATCATACAGGATCAAAACCATCCCATACTACAATGATTTGTGTGTGATATATAGAAAAGCAACCGTTGAAGGAAAAGCTAGCACTTCTAGCCATGATGCTAAGATTGACAGAGATATACCAAAATCAGAAACTGGTAGATTATCAAAAGGTTCAGAATCTCCTGCTACTACAATTGATGATGCGAAGCCAGTGGACAATTTGTTGCAAATGTCCTCACATTCGGGTGGTGACACAAAGACAGGAGTAACTCTTCCAAGTAGTGTTGGTGAGGGAGCTGTGGACGCTCTTCATGAAATCATGATTGATGAAGACTATGCTGCTTCAATGTCAAAGGAGAATGAGAATGTGACACCTCAACCAATAGCAGATTCTGGCTCCAGCAAGATAGGTACTCGTTCAAGGACTTATTGGCAACCGCCAATGGACCGTTATTTCATTGACCTTATGCTAGATGAAGTGCAGAAGGGGAATCAAATTGATGGCCAATTTCACAAACAAGCGTGGATGGAGATGCTTGTCTCGTTTAATGCCAAATTTGGCTTTAATTATGACATTGATATATTGAAAAATCGATACAAAACTTTGAGGAGGCAGTATAAGGTTATAAAGAATATTCTTGACTTGGATGGGTTTTCGTGGGATGAAACAAGACAAATGGTGACGGCCGATGATTCTGTTTGGCAAGATTATATTAAGGTTTGTTTCCTGTTGAACTTGGTGGTGTCTGATATCTCTATGAATTTGAGAAATACTATAATCTTCAAAGATAAGCATTTATAAATGTTTCTTCACAGGTTTGAAAGAGTACTAACTTTTCTTGAGAGGACACACATCATAGTACTTCAGTTCCTCGTTGAAGACCAACAATTGCAATGATTTATCCCCATCTCGATGAAATTTCAAATTCAGGCCATCCACATTGACACCGATCAACCTGTGCATATCAACAATATCAACGTAGTAAAATTACAATAGAGTTAATCTCGAAAACGCTCACATGGTTATAACAAGTGCACACTCCCATATCTTCGGAATAGCAAACAAAGATGCACCAAGTAGTTCAAAGAAGTCATTTGCATCTTATGATGAAGTACTTTTAGGACCTTGAACATTGACGTTGGTTAGATTCCTCTCTGCCTTTAATTGGTATCAGTTCTCTAGCGAATGCAGTTGGTTTTTTTTTTAAAGGGATCTTTTTTTTTTTTTTTTGGCTCAGCATTTAAAGGGATCTCTTGACCTATGCTAGGTTGAAGTTTTGAAGCATTTAAACGCAAGGAGTGTAACAAATGATTTTTATTTCTGATAATATATCAAAACCCTGGTATCTTCTGATTTCCATGTGGTATCTTCTGGTTTCCATGTAATTTCTGATGGTTAAAAGTTTAGATTTTTTATGGTTCTCATTTTCGGTTTTCGCTGCTAATTGTGTTCCATAAGGCTATGTTTAATAATGTGCAGGCACATACAGATGCACGGCAATACATGACCCGACCAATGCCTTACTACAAAGATTTGTGTGTTATATCTAGAGAATTGAATCCTGGTGATGGAAGAGACTGTCTCTCTGGTCATAATTTAGGCCAACAAGCTGACGTCCCAGAAACCAAGGTTGGTAGATCACTTAAGGGTTTGCGATCTCCAGCCACATCAGTTTCTAGTGAACATCAAGTGGGCGATGCACAGGATTCCTCGCGTGTGGCTGATCAAGTGAACAAGCGTCCTTTTGAAATTTCGCCATATTCTGCACAATCTAAAAAGTCAAGGCGCCCTGATGAGGGCATGGCTAGTGCTATTCGTGAGATGGCAACAGCAGTCTCTTCGTTGGCAGATAAGAAAAAGGGTGATGATGACTCCAACTCTGTTTCGGTAGAGATTGTGGTAGAAGCCATTCAGGCCTTACCTGACATGGATGAAGACCTTGTTTTGGACGCGTGTGATTTGTTAGAGGATGAAAAGAAAGCGAAAACATTTTTGGCATTGGATTTTAAACTGAGAAAGAAGTGGCTGATTAGGAAGCTTCGCCCATAGCAGTCATAGAGTTTTTAACCTTTTATTCTCCGGCCTTTGCCAAATATGGTAAAAGTTGTTTGTTAATATCCTAGGAACTACGTAGTCTCTCTCTTCTGTTCTCCTTCTTTGTGTTTTGTTCTTGAACTCTGAGAATACTCCGAGAGGCTATAACCCCACCCCACTAAGAGAGTATCAACAGAAAGAAAAGAAACTAAATTAGCAAGTGGGTAAGTAACTCAGGAAGGAAATAGTCTTGATCTCTGATGGTTGTCCTATAGCATTTTCTTTTCTTAATAGAATGAACTGGATTTTCTCTTCACCCCTGGAAATAATGATTGTCAAATGACTTTGGTTGTGAAATTTGTGTTAAGCTCCTTTTGTTGGTCTCTGATAAGGTGTTCGGTGTTCCCTTCAAAGGAGAGGAAAAAAAAGAGAGAAGATAAGATGCGCGAGCCTGGGAGTGCAAGTCACTTCTTGTCATGCTCTCATTCGAGTAACCCTTGGGTTATTCTTGATAAGATGCTGTGTGTTTACTGCAGCTTTCAAGCTTGTTCGGCTTCTTGTTTTTTTAAGAGTGCTAACTTGTTTGATGCAGCTTCTTTCTTTGCTTATCGGATAAAATTAGATTAAATAAGATGTACAAACAGATGATATGAAAGCTCAATTTTTATGCTTTAGCTTCTGCTTTCAGCGGAATCAACTAAACACGTTGGGTTAATATTTAGGCTCCTACACCCCATCGATCGCCAACCGTAAATATCACAATAGCTAAAAATATGGTGCGAAATTCTTAATGAGATGAAATTAAATCTCTGAACCAGGAGATTAATCTTTCCATCATACACAACAGCACTGGCAGCTAAAGAGCCACACAAGACCAATTTCCTTTATGCCCTAACTATTTACACTGGCTTATAAACTGCATTTTCATTCAGTCCTACATCTAGCCTCATTCTCTCTGCTCAGTTTATCAGCATTTGGAGCAGGCTTCTATGACTTCCCTGTTAAAAGCTAAAGCCGACAACTGTCTGCAATAATATCCTGCTCATAAGCCATCATCAAGGAAGGTGGAGAACAGTAGCCCTTGCACAAACTTGCATCTCCGGGCTTTCTCCTCCTGGTCCTTGTTAGAGAAAGGAGAGGGATCGATGATTCTGCACCACATATAAACTCTCAGCAAATTTTCCGAAATGAATGGATAAGAAATTTAACACGAAACAATAATCCACGATTACGAAAAAGAAGAATCAGTATAATCGCGTGCATCAATGGACACTTGAAATACTAGGTATGGAAGTAACATAGAGACCTTGCAAACACCTTGGAAATTTGACAGTTAGGTTTGAAATATCAGATGTGTCGGACATGTCAATTAAGATGTGCAACCAAGAAGTATGAATAAAAGATCGAGTTCCCCGTAATAAGACTTCTTTATGCACAACATGATCTAGGTTCTAGTCAAAGGTCTTATGGAGATCTCAACTAGATATTCCAGACTAGAACAGAAAGACATGTAGCATTTTTGAACAGAGAAAGACATGTAGCATGGAGATTATCTATATGTAACCTGAGTACCTAAGAGGATGAAAACACCAAATACCAGTCTATCACTCCACTGACAGAGCACCTGCTTAAGCACGTCTACTAAGCATGCGCAGATGAGCTGGCCTCCTGGACATAACCCCTCTGCACATATAGCTAGCCTCTTCCACCTTTGAATAAGGAAGCACACTCCTTTGCCAGCTTGAATACTCTAGTTCATCACATCCGATATTCGCCATTGCCTCTCTCTCACTCCTACAACACCACCTCAACCTGTTCTAATGGTAACTTTCTATCTGCCTATCCCAGTGTCTACCATACTTCCCTATCAGAACTGCTAGTTACCATACCCCTATTATTTTGCCCACAAACTTTTCCGCCCAGTCTATCCTGGTCATCACATTTAACAAGCTCAGACACAATATTTTGGTCATACCACCAACACAATTCCATTGGTACTACTACCTAATTTACTCACTAAAGCATCACTTGATAACGAGGAGAATGATTTTGTTCCTAACGGCCAGATTGCAAATGTCTGCTTGATTCATGTAGTCATCATCTAAAAACATCAGGGATGGAGTCCAGTCCAGTTACTTATCCCTGGAAACTTGTCTCTATTAGAAACTGCATAAACTGTAGTTGATCGCCGGCACGTATTTTTTTTTCTTCCCAACTGCAGTTGATTGTTGATGCCCTGTATTCCTAGGCAATAGAAGAACTAACAGAACGCCGGAAAACACGACTTAGAATTCACAATAAAAGGCTAAGAACATGGATAACCAACAAGCACAACACTACAGTCAACCGAAAAATATGTAACTGCATAATTGAACTAGTTAACACGTTACCTGGTTTTAGTTCCTTGTCTGATTAAACTTTTAAGTAACAAAATAATGTTTACAAACAAGACAGCAAGCATGGAACTTTTTGTCATACCTTCCTAAACTAAACTTGTCTGAGCTTTCCTCTGCTATGTTTGCTTCAGCTGTAGAACTAGACAGCCGAATTTCAGGCACATCAGCTGGTGGTGGGTTGTAAATGAGTGATGACAGCATCGGATCGGCAGCTATATCAGAGGAAGAAACCACACGAGAAGATTCCTCAACAAGAGGGTCATCATATTCTTCCTGCGAACGTTTCCTTAACAGAGATAGTGTTGGATGAGATCCACCATGGCGCAGTCTCTTTTTGTACAAAGCGTAAACTTCAGTTAAGGTATTCAAAAGATAGCCTCCTCTTATACATAATACAAATGATTTACGTCTGCTTTTTTTAGTTTGTGGACTGAGTAGAAGTTAAAGAGTTGTCTAAGAAGTAAGAAGCATGATGCAATTCAATAACAAAAAAACTAATGGAATCTAATATAAAATTTTAAAAAGGGAGAAGAAGCCTATAAATAAAATTAGTTCAAATCAATGGATTGAAGTTAAAATGAAGAGAAAATAGAAAAAAGGAAGATCGACAAAAATAACATGAAATGTCGACTGATAACCAAACAAAGAACCACGTGAGAAAAAATCTGACCATCAAGTCATCTGTAGGCAATCAGTTTCAACCAGCTACAGAAATCAATAACTTATGTGATTGCCATGTATTCACAAGTGCGCGTGAAAATTTGACTGCTGATATTTATTTCATTACCAGAGAATAAAGATTAATGCTTCGTCAAGTACAAGATCAAGACTTTCCTGAAGCTTTTGGTCCGCGTGATTTCAAAAAGAAAAGACATTGGTAGATGTAGAAACATACGACTTCTTTGTTTGGTGTTTTTCCCCAAAGTGCAGGCTCTAGATCAATTCCGAATTAAGCGCTTATAATACACACAAGATTATTCTTGGAGAATCAGCAGAACATTCTGTAACAACCATCTTTATAACGCCATGGAAAACCAAAACCACTCAATGATAACACCTGCCATTTTACTTCGAAAAGTAAGTTTCATAACCTTCTCAACAATCAGTTTTGACCAACCCGACGTTGTGCAACAAATCAGTTTCTAAGGACGTGGAATTTGAATGGGCAATCAGTATATAATCAAGAACTGAATAACATGGATAAATCTAAAGCACACTCGGAAGAAAATAAAAAGGATATATTTAAGATGCTTCCATGTTGCGTGATTATGTGCACAGCCATATTGATCCCCACCTTTTTGGCACAAACAGGACATATCTGCAGACATGAGAACCCTCAAATGAAAAGGGAGTTGATGTTATGGACCATAACAATACAGTTTTAGCAGTTATTTTTGAGAACATTGGCTGGTTAATGGAAAATAATGAAAACAGACATCTCAATTTGGATTTTCTCAAAATCATATCCTATAAATCAATTCATGGCTTCATGTTACACCTGATCAATAACATGAGGAGATGAATACCACCATACTCCAAGCTAAATATGAAATTAGATTAACCAAGCCCCTGGCCCTTACACTACATAGTTGCCACACATTTCTTCTTCTTCTTCTTCTTCTTTTTGTGTCAAACGGTAGGAGAATACAAGTATAACAATTACATGAAATTGGAAACAATTCCACAATCACTATAAACCCAACCCAACTAGGCAACTACTAGCATCATTAGGGGGAGAAATAATTCCAAACAATTTCAAAATCCAATATAAGCCCAACCCAACAACTACTAGCTCCATTAGGGGGAGAAATAATCCCAACAAGTACAAGGAAGATAACACCCACACGCAGGTGGGAACATCTAAACTCCTGACCTTCTAATAAGATGCAAGAGTCATGCCAACTGAGCTAGCTTCTTCACCGGTAACAAAAATACCCAGGTGAGGAAACCTAAAAACTAAGAAGGCACCCAATAGAAGCCCATTAAAAAGAAATTTCCCTTCATACAACCGTAACAACCCCTAGGCCCTAAGGAACTCGATCAAATTGTCAAAAACCCTACATTTTCTATTAAACTACATTCGAAATCTGGTATTTTGTTAACTAAACTAACCTACTTTTGCCAGTTTCCAGGTATTCCCGTTTTGTTGTATTCTATATGCAGACTTTGAGGAATAAAAAGCCGAATTTCCGCTAACAAGTACGTATGCGTACAAGAAAAACAATTAAGAGCTGCAATACGAAAAATAAAATACCCCAGACTTGGCCTCAATGGGATGGCCGTTGTCCACGTGGCAGCAGAATCCGACGAGGTCAAAGTCGTCCAAACAAAATGGGCACACGTATTCCGGCTTCAAATCATCGTTTTCTTCCTCACTGTCCTCTTCCATATCCATATGGAGATCTACCCAACAATCAAAGACGATTCAGCAGCTTATTTATCGCGATACACGTAAACGAATTAAAGGCATGAACGATCAACCAAATTTTTATAAAACTCAAAAGTAAAAAACGAATTTTACGAAAACTAGTACTCACCCAGAGCCTGCTTTAGAGAAGTAGTGAGGTCAAAGTACCGCGTATCAGTCATTGAATTTCACAGAAGATTTCAGAAAATCCTATACAAACATATACACATACACAGACAGATATTCAATCTGTCGAGGGTTTTAGATATGCGCTCTCTCTCTCTCTCTCTTATGGAGTATGTGAAAAAGTAGAGAGAGAAGAGAGAGTATGGGGAAAAACCTACTGAGAGATGAAGAAATGGGGAAGTAGCGGGGGGTCTTCGGGTCGTGAGTCGGATCCTTGGAGGACACGGATTTGTGTTCGGAAATGACCCTGGACTACCGCGAAATATCGTAGACTACCCTCCACCGAACAACTACCAAAACCGACCTAGTTCTGTGAATTGTTTTTTAGTACTATTTAATTGGGCTCTGGGCTTCTATTTGTGGGCCTTTGAGGTCTGTTTGATTTGTGTTCTCTGTTTGTTTTTTGTGGGCTTCTTTGTTTGTTTTGTGTAGTCACTTTCCACATGAAACAGAATTTTCCTTGATGGTTTTACTAACTTTTTTGTTGTTGTATCAATATTGGTAACAAGTACTGCCACTTTTTTTAAGGAAAAAAAAAAAAAACTTAAAAAGCAATGAGCATTTTATTTAAATACATAGGCTCACACAAATGCAAACTAGACGGGAATGGGAGAGAGCAAAATTGGAGAGGAGCCGGTTCCAACCCAAAACTCACAATAACATCAGCTTAAGTAGGTTCAACTTTGCAACGACAATTATCAATAACAGCGCTTAGGGCTGTCCACAAGTCGAGTTTGGTCGGGGTCGGGTCGGACCCGACTCGACTTTGGTCGGATTGTCGAAATGACCACCCGAGACCGACCGAACACAAGTCGGGCTCCGACCGAAACGGGGTCGGGTTGGAGTTGTCGGGTTCGGTCGGGTCATCAGATTTTATTTATTTTTTTAAAAAAAAGAAGCTACAGAAATGTTAGGGGGGAGAGAGAGATCGAAACTCATAATCACATTCACAAATCAGCTCACAATCACGATTAACAACATAATATTACAAAATCACCATTCAAAATCACAGATCTACACACCTTTTTCCTAAAAATGAAATTTTTTTCCCAAAATTACAGTGGCCCATTGGCCAAGAGGCGGTGAAAGAGGTGATGGCTGGCAAAGGAGGAATCGGGCAAGGTAGGCCCAGGTGGCTGGGAATGATTGCGACGAGGACGAGGTGGAGCTGCCGCTGTAGTCGGTGGAGGAGTGGTGGGGAAGCTGGCGTTTGGTCTTGTCATCGTCGTCCTGTAAGGGGACTCCATTTCACACAGAGAGAGAGAGAGAGAGAGAGAGAGAGAAGTAATGGAGGTGCAAGGGTGTGGTCCTGGTGGCATGCGAGACGAAGAAGAGTCGAGGTGAAGGAGAGGGGTTGAAAGAGAGAACAGAAGACAGCGAGATGAGGACTGAATGGAGTAAAATTGGGGATTTTTTTCGTTTTTATACATCTGATTTCGGTTGGTCTAGTCACCTGAGAAATTATATGGTGCCACCCGACACCTGACCGACTAAATCAAAAATCCGACAAAACCAACCCAAATCCGATCCGAATGGCTAATCAAATCCATTCGTTGTGTCTATTTTTGGGTCGGGTTGGGTCGGGTGGATGGACAGCCCTAACAGCTCTCTCTAAAAACCCCCTCTCTCTCTTTCTCTAAACTTTTCCAGCTACCATTATCGACTTGGGGGAGGGGCCCGCCAACCCCCCCCCCCCCAAACGCCTTTTCCCCCATAATCTCCCATTCCTTCTCCTATCTGCTCGGTTCCCCCTTTCCGTTGTGTGTTTCCACGCGGTTGAGAACGGCAATTGGGCTCCGGCCTTGGCGTGTGGGTCCTTATTGTTTCCGTCCTCGCCTTGGAGGCTCAGATCTAGAAGCTAGTGGGTCGGTGGATGGATCAATAAGGTGAGGTGTGTGGAGTTGGGGTTTTTTTTTGCATTTTTCCGATGGTTTTCTGTCTTGGCTGGTTTCAGTCCAGTCTTGTACTAGTTCGGGTTTCCCTCGGATTTGGTGTTGCTGAGGAGGTGGGTAAATAATTTTTACGTTTTGTTCTTGTCTTGGTTACGTGTTTCGACAGCTGTTACGGTGATGTTATGGGGTTTTTCTAGCAGCGGTAACAGTGGTACTTATGTTGGGGGTCTTCGTATCAGCTTCGGTTTGGTTGTCAACGACAGATTGAGGGTGAAGGGGGGTCTGGTCTTCGGTCGCCGTGGTCGTTTGGGCCAGTCGAAGTTTTCTCTGGCATTGCCTTGATTCTTGTGCTCAGAGCTTCGCGTGACAGTAGAGGCTTGCCATAGAGTCTCCTTGGAGTTTCTCCTTTGCTTGGAATAGGTCTCTGTCTAGTCCGGCCGGCGATCATTGTGGTATGGCCATGGGAGCAGTCTTTCCTTTACACTTGTATTATGTGCGTTGTTTCGATTGCATTTGTTCTTATTGTGTAATGGTTTGTGCTGGGATTTCGTTTGAGATCTCTCTGCCTTGTCCCAAACGGGATTCTCTCTTCTAGTCCGGCCAGCGGTCATTGTGGTTTGGCCATGAGAGCAGTCTTTCCTTTACACTTGTATTCTGTGCTTTGTTTCAATTACATCTGTTCTTATTGTGTAATTGTTAATGGTTTGTGCTGGGATTTCGTTTGAGATCTTTCTACCTTGTCCCGGACGGGATTCTTTTATCGGCACCTAATGTTGATTTGCTTTTGTAGGGTGTCATAAGGTCCCGGATTAGATAGTTTGGTGCACTTCTGAGTTTTGCGATGTAATCTTTGACTTCAGCCTTGAATGAATTGACTGAATGCAAAAAAAAAAAAAAAAATTAGGTTCAACTTTGCTACTCCCTCCGTCCCTTTTTAAGTGTCCTACCTCGTAACTCCAACTTATTAAAAAGACATCACAATTACACCTTTCACATCAACTTTTTCCTCCACTTTCCTTACTTACCCATCATCATTACACTTTTACTCACTAACTTTTCAAAATAAAATATACTTTTAGGGACAAAATAGACAATACACCAACTTTTACCCCCCCTAACTTTACAAAATGGACACTTATTAAGGGACAACCCAAAATGGAATACTGGACACAAAAAAATGGACGGAGGGAGTAGTATTTTTCCATGGAAAATGATAATGCCAAAATTATTTTTGTTGGTGCCAAAATTTTAGTGCATAAAAAGCTTGTACCATGTGTAATGTACAAGACTTTTATGCATTAGAGTTTTGACACCAACAAAAACAGTTTTAGTATTAGCACTGCCCTTTTTCCATTACCATTAGAAATCCATGTTCTTATTTTTCTGCAAAGACGAGAACAAGTTTAACTTTGTTTTGTAAAAGTTGTTGTAGAGGGGATTGATTGGAAGGATTGCTCGAGGAGAGCAAGGTCATGAGTGGAGACATTTGCGTGAGTAAA
The DNA here is from genome assembly GCA_019656835.1 of Rhododendron ovatum. Taxonomy (NCBI): domain Eukaryota; kingdom Viridiplantae; phylum Streptophyta; class Magnoliopsida; order Ericales; family Ericaceae; genus Rhododendron; species Rhododendron ovatum. The sequence goes on along the minus strand of CM033792.1, from coordinate 1,221,730 downwards.
TCTCTGATTCCACAAATATAGAAAAAGCATAGCCTAATAAACTAAACACACGGAAAAAACAAAACAAAAGAAGCATTGAAAGGTTCTTACACCAGAAAACCAAACCACAATATACAAATTGGTATGGTTCAACTAAAAAGATTTTGCATAGCCTTCAAAACAAGATGAAGAACAAAGAAGTTGGAGGCCTCTTCCCTAAGCTACCGTTGCATTTGTAGACTCTTTTCTAGCCTACTAACTTTAATAATTGGATTACACTCGTCGAGAACGACTATCATGACAAAATTTATTTCAACTGCATACCGATAATAATGATTTTGAAACACATTTATGTTTAGAAAAATAAGTTGGCACATTAGATTGGAACTCATTTATCTCAAGATAAATATGGTACGATTGAGATAAATGTGTTACGATTATGCGTTGATAATACCCTATGGATAAGTTTTTTTTTTGCATAACTCTGGAGGAGTTTTAATAAGTCTACAGTTCCGAATACAAAATATAATATTAATCTACACAAATAGGGAAAACTGAACGATTCACCCTCTACCTGAGAGGATCTTAACTCCTAATCTAGGAGTTGGGTGGCAACGGCCGGCAAAACTGAACGGGTAAGAGTAAGGTGTGGTGGTCCACATTAGCCAGGCATCGATCCGTTGGATTTCAAATCCAAGCCAGTCCAGTCCAGTCCAGTCCATCTGTTTAAATATATATCCACCACCAATAAATGGTTGGTTCCTTCGGGTCAACTGTAGTGCCCGACTGCCGAACAGGTTTAGAATGGAAAATTCACATGCGATGCTATTGCATTCCCCATGTAAATGTACACATTTCAAGTAACATGACATGTTAAGATATCGTGGTTTTGAATTACTATCGGGGTTTGAAACTCAAACTCAACAGATTTTTTTAAAGTTTCGTCACGTTCAATTTCATAAATTATGCAATTTGATCAGAAATCTAATAGTGTGTTCCACTAAAAGTAAAAAATAAGTACTTATTTTTAAAATTAAAGGCGATATATTGTAAGATAATGATCTGTCCGTAAAATAAAATATAAATACTTAAAAAATAAAAATCTTAAGGAAACGAGGCCTAATTCTTGGCTTATGTCAAAATCAGCCAAATCAATTGTCCCCGGCTTACAATGTTACTCTTTTTTTAGGAAAAAATTGTGGTGCTATAATCTACTAATAATTATGAAACCAGAAGAGCCAAATTGGAGAGAGTGGGGAGATTCTAGTTGGAAAGGGAACAAAAGGGGAGGGTGGTGGCATCGTGGCTCATGGTTTACTCCAAAATGGTTTGGGTGGTCAAAAAATTTCAAGATTCGAATGGTGTCTTTTGAAATTTGCACTCCTACGAAGTCTAACTGCGTTTCACTAGTTTTTTGGTAGGTCAATAGTTGTTATAGCATTTTGATGATCCCTTTCGAAGTCCATCACGAGTTTGGAGTTTTTATGAACCCGTCCAGATGAGAGCGGCAACGCTTGGTGCCCGCTACTCCACCCTTGTTCCCCACAAAAAAAGGGCAAAATATAGTAAAATACATGTACCCACGTTTTTTTCGTAATCAGGTCAAATGGGTGGTATATTCCAAATATATCCGGCAGTAAAACAGCGTCAGCTTCTGATGTGTCTTATATACGTTGAGGTGTCAAGCCTACAAAAATCCAACTAAGCCATTCAAAAAAGTCGACCGTTGGAATTGAAAATCTAGTCCTTTAGCTTTTGACTTTAAGATCACATCGGGTTTCTCAACACCAACGGCCAAGATCATTCGACCGTTAGAATCTAGCCCTTTCTTACAAAATCCCCTAAATATCTCAGGAGTTCCACATACCAAATTCAAATCTTCTCCCAGACTTCATCTCCTCTTTCCTACTTGAGATATAATTCTCCATCTGGTTTCTGTTGATTCAATTGATTCCACCCACCAAACTTTCTACTTCTCTCTACATGCCCATCGGCCAGCCAATCTTGATATTTTTCTCCCTTCTTTTTATCAGATAAGTTCAAGATTTCTGAGAAAAAAGCACACTCAAGAATCAAGATGGTTAAAATGGCTGATTCTTCTTCTCCATCGTCTCCGGTGACCATAACGATCTCCACTTCAGTGCCGGCTCAGAGCATCGGCTTAACAAGTCCGGTCCGCCGCTTTTCTGTTTCAAACAATCCGATTTCCCCTCTCAGTAACAAAGGAGGGCAGAAGGGTTCAAGCGGAGGAAACCGCCGTACTTCCAGCGGCGGAGGAAGATATCTTTCAATGTCCAAGGACGAAATAGAGGAATGTGTTTCTTACACAGTCCACATCCCTCCAACGCCCGACCGCCGCCCTGTTTCAGACTCTCAAAACAGCCGCCTAGTTTCAGACTCTCAGAACAGCTTGCCCTCTGGCCACCCACTGGGGAGTTACATCAAGGACACGATGTACACCGGTGGATTCAACTCGGTGACTCGGGCTCATGTTCTTGAGAGTTCTCTGGATGAATCCAAGGTTGGTAAGTCGGAATTGATTTGTGGAATGAAGGGTTGTGATGAGAAAGCACAAGATGGGAATTGGAAATCTCAATGCGAATGCGGGTTCAAGATTTGCAGGGATTGTTACTTGGAATGCGTTGGGATTGGGGGAGGGTATTGTCCCGGTTGTAAGGAACCGTATAAGGATTTTAGCGATGATGAGAGCACCGAACACGGTTCGGAAGAAAAGGACCAACCGCATCCATTGCCAAGAGGGATGGGTGGGGTTAAGCTAGATAAGAATTTCTCTCTGGTTCAGTCGTTCAAGGCACCAAACCATGAGTTTGACCACACTCGGTGGCTGTTTGAGACAAAGGGCACGTATGGGTATGGAAATGCGGTGTGGCCTAAAGATGGGTATGAATTTGGAAGAGGGAATAATGATAGGTGCGAAAACCCTCCGGATTTCAAAGAGAGAAGAAACAGGCCTCTGACCCGGAAGGTTGGGGTGTCCACTGCAATTATCAGTCCATACAGGTTAGTGATACTAGGTTCTCTGTATCCATATTTCAATTCTTGAATTAAACTTGAATTTTCAAGTAATTTAATGCCATTGTTCATTTTTGGGTGATTAGTATTACTTGATCTACTTATTTTGGGATGTTTTCCTTGAGATCTAAAATGTATTGTTAGATACATAGAGCAACAGTTGGGCACGGAAACGGATAGTAATTTAGGAAGGGTCTCTTTTTCCTTCAATTTAAATGTTGAAACTGGTATTCTAGATGACGGTACTCTCCGTACAGCTTTGCTTAGAAACAAGTATAAATCTTGCCCTTTTGCCCACATAGCTTTGATGGCAAACTAACACTGTTAGCTATGAAGATTATTGGTCAGTTTTATCATGGTGTCTGAGTATGAGAGAGAGGTCTCTCTGCTTTCTTCAAGTTTTTCTAGTGGGTAAACTGTGATTTTGATGTTATATGATGTGAAGTGGTGTGATCTGTTTAATCATCTATTCAATTCTCTTAGACTTATAGCAGGTGATAGCTGTTTCTATACTGATTTTACTCAGAATGAATTGGTAAAATAGTCGCCTTTGGCTAGACTTATATAGTAGATAATAGTTTGTATCTATACTGATTAAGCTGAATGGATGTATACTTTTTTTTTATCTCAAAATTGATCTGTGTTATTACGTAGGTTGCTTATATTCATTCGCCTTGCTGCGCTCGCTTGCTTCCTAACATGGAGAGTTTCGCATCCAAATCACGAAGCAATGTGGTTATGGATGATGTCAGTGGTTTGTGAGTTCTGGTTTGCGCTCTCATGGATTCTAGATCAGCTCCCAAAGCTCTGCCCTGTAAACAGAATAACTGACCTCTCTGTTCTGAAAGAGCGTTTTGAACCATCCGCCTTGAACCTCCGCAACCCCAAAGGCCTCTCTGACCTTCCAGGAGTTGATGTCTTTGTTTCAACAGCTGACCCAGAAAAAGAACCACCTCTTAGCACTGCAAACACCATTCTTTCAATCTTAGCAGTCGATTATCCGGTGGAGAAGTTGGCTTGTTATCTATCAGATGATGGGGGGTCTCTTGTAACATTTGAAGCACTAGCTGAGGCTGCAAGCTTTGCAAGGATATGGGTTCCCTTTTGTCGCAAACACAAGATAGAACCCAGGAATCCAGAGGCTTACTTTGGGCTGAGGCGTGATCCCCTAAAGAACAAAGTAAGGCTGGACTTTGTGAGGGAAAGGAGACGAGTGAAGAGGGAATACGATGAATTCAAGGTGAGGATAAATGCCTTACCAGAGGCAATAAGGCGAAGATCAGACGCTTACAATGCCCAAGCAGAAATGAGAGCAAAGAAGAAACAGATGGACATGGGGGAAAGTGCTTTTGAATCTGTTAAAGTCCCAAGGGCTACTTGGATGTCCGATTCATCTCATTGGCCTGGAACTTGGTCATCAGCTGAGGAAGGCCATTCGAAAGGGGACCATGAGGGTATAATTCAGGTACTTTATTGTTCTCTTCCATTTGGTCCAAACTTTTTTCAGGGAATATCATCTCATAAATAAGATAACAAGCATTATAGAAGTTCCATTACATACCATTATCAAGAAGAAGAAGAATAAATAAATAAATAAATGCAAATAGAAACATCATACTGTGTTTCTTTTGTAAATCACCACGAGGAGCTGTTGGTGTTTTCCAATGCCCAAAAAAAAAACAAATAAAACGAGCTAGTGCTCTACTAATTCATACTATTGAGTTTTTTTTTTTTGTTCTTTTTGCATTTATGGAAAAGTAATGTAGAACTGTTTTAGTAATACATTAATTGGGTGGGCTGTTTCAAGCTTGGGCTCAATATCTCCTTTGTAAAAGTAGATGATGCTTGGAATGAAGCTATCTTACAAGTACCACATGAATGGCGCCATTTTCACCCCTGTGGGTGTGATTTCTAAGCACTGATATCCTCTTCTTCTTTCCACAGATAATGTTGGTTCCACCAAATTCAGATCCAGTTTTTGGGACAGAAGCTGATGGGGTTAACTTGATTGACACAACAGATGTGGATACCAGATTGCCAATGCTGGTTTATGTGTCTCGTGAGAAACGGCCTGGTTTTGATCACAACAAGAAAGCTGGAGCCATGAATGCCCTAGTCCGGACCAGCGCGATTATGTCAAATGGCTCGTTTATTCTCAATCTTGACTGCGACCACTACATCTACAATTCTATGGCTATGAGGGAAGGAATGTGCTTCATGCTTGACAGGGGTGGTGACAAGATATGTTATGTCCAGTTCCCACAGAGGTTCGAAGGGATTGATCCGAATGATCGGTATGCAAACCACAACACTGTGTTCTTTGATGTTAGCATGAGAGCACTGGATGGACTACAAGGCCCTATGTATGTTGGGACAGGCTGCATTTTCCGGAGGATTGCTTTGTACGGGTTCAGTCCACCGCGAGCCACAGAACACCAAGGGTGGTTTGGTAGAAGGAAAATAAAATTCTCATTGAGGAGGCGTAAGGCGGCAAAGAATGGAGAGAATGACGATGAAATGATCTTGCCAATCAATGAGGATCAAAACGACGAAGATGAATTCACCAAGGCCTTGATTCCACCCCGGTTTGGCAACTCTACTTCCCTGATTGATTCTATTGCAGTAGCTGAATTTGGAGGAAGACCACTTCATGAGTTGAGAGGAAAAGGTAGCCACGGGAGACCATCTGGCTCTCTTGCAGTGCAACGCGAGCCTTTAGATGCTTCAGCTCTAGCAGAAGCAATCAGTGTCATAACCTGTTTCTATGAGGATAAAACTGAGTGGGGCAAAAGGGTGGGATGGATATACGGTTCTGTAACCGAAGATGTGGTAACAGGTTATCGTATGCACAACAGAGGGTGGAGATCAATTTACTGTGTCACGAAACCAGATGCATTCCGAGGCACAGCTCCAATAAATCTAACAGATAGGCTCAATCAAGTCTTGAGATGGGCAACTGGTTCTGTTGAGATCTTCTTTTCTCGAAATAATGCACTCTTTGCAACTCGAAGAATGAAGTTCCTCCAAAGGGTTGCATACTTCAATGTGGGAATGTACCCCTTCACCTCTATTTTCCTCCTTACCTATTGCTTCCTCCCTGCATTCTCGCTTTTCTCGGGGAAATTCATAGTCGAATCCCTCAACGTGACGTTTCTAACCTTCTTGTTGGCGATCACGCTGACCTTGTCCATGCTTGCACTTCTGGAGATCAAATGGTCTGGAATCACTCTCCATGATTGGTGGAGAAACGAACAGTTCTGGTTGATTGGTGGAACTAGTGCTCATCTAGCAGCCGTGTTTCAAGGACTACTCAAGGTTATAGCAGGAGTTGACATCTCATTTACTTTGACCTCAAAATCAGCTGCGCCCGAAGATGGAGACGATGAGTTTGCAGAGTTGTACGAGTTTAGATTTACGATTCTCATGATCCCACCGATAACCATCATTTTGGTTAACATGACCGCAATCGCGGTGGGGGTGTTCAGGACATTGTATAGCCCCTTCCCTCAATGGAGCAAGCTACTTGGAGGGGTGTTCTTTAGCTTCTGGGTACTGTCTCATCTTTACCCTTTTGCTAAGGGGTTGATGGGAAGGAGAGGGAAGATTCCCACAGTAGTGTATCTGTGGTCTACGTTGATCTGCATCATTATCTCATTGCTTGCTGTGTACGTCTACCCTCCATCCGGAAGGCAGGATTCCAATTTGTTCCAATTTCCTTAGTTTGTTTGCAGTAGCAGCCAACAGAGTATGAAGTTCCTCCGCTTCAGGTATCAGTTGCTGTTTTATATCCGTTTTCAATGTTGTTTGACTTAGTGCCTTAGTAACTGTAATACATATGTTGTGTCAGCAGCACATTGTCGCCATACAATTTGCTTGACTTTTGTCAAATGATTTACTTATATGCCAGAACAGAAAATCGGTATATTAGTTTGTGTTTTCAGTCCGCTTTGTCAATTGATACATTGGCTTTTAGTAGGTAGCACAGCAGGGGTTTTTGCCTCCTTCAAAAGAGCAGTTAGCTGCTACCCAATCATTTGAACTTTTAAGGTTGGGCAAAGCAAGTACCCGTTTGCTATCAATTACTGTAGATAGATAGTTTCTCCCACATAATTAGTAAGTAGTAGGACAGGGCAAACACACCCACATGTGTTTATGTATATGAAATGGAGTAGTATATGAAATCTTTGTAACTACTAGTGATATAGTGATGTGGAATACAAGTTCTGTTGGTTGGCCATAGATTCTGAACTGGTCCACTCAAACTTCTCATCAATGAAATGGCTGCTTTCTAGCTGTAAAGGGTTCTTCCCTCTCTTGTTTTGATCAAAAAAGGGTTCTTTCCCTTGGCCCTCACTCTTTTTTGGGCTACATGCCGTTTTGTGTCCCTTTTTGGTCCTTTTCTCAAATGCTACAATTGGCTCCCAGCCGCAGAGACAGAGAGAGAGAGAGAGAGAGAGAGAGAGAGAGAGAGATCACCACTGACAGTTCCAACTCCTCTTGAGGATTAAAAAAGAAAAATCAACTTTCCTCTTCTTTTTTTTGAAGGGAATCAAATTGCTCTTTAGTCCGAATAATCTAGCCTGAGAAACAGCATAGTTTAGGAAAAATGGTTCGATAATATAGGGAAGAAGATAACTGTAACTCCCTCTGGTGTCGGTGGTCCTTACTAATGGAATTATGCTCTCTCTCTCTCTCTCTCTGCATTTTTGTGTTCTAGAAGGAAGCGACTTAAAGCGTCTTACGATAGATAAATACAAATATAGAAGCATATGCTTAGTAAAATTATTCACAAATAAAGCAGCCAAAATCAGATTGATCCTTTGTGATTACATTAAAAGAGATCGTGGTAGGGCTAAGTGTCAGTTGCCTAGTCTTTATTTTTTATTTCTGAATCCAAGTTGCCTAGTCTTAATCACTCCCAAATTAAAAAGAAAAGGCAGCTAATCACTCAGGAGCAGTCAACAAAGTCGAACCAAGACTCATATTGTTATAGAAAACCCCAAATAAAGCTGAAAGTAATACTCATATTTTTGAATCCAAGTTGCGTAGTTTTATGCTGGCTATATTGTTAAGTCCCTAAATAGCATAGGTAAATTGACAAATCAGAGTGTAGTGAAATTTGCATCTAAATGACAACTGGCCATGTGTAATGATGATGCCAGGGGAAAAAATAATCCGGGCTCTGGACACGTGGTACGCACACAACAATGAAAGAAAGCAGCTAGGACCCTCGCATTAATTTCGTTGATCCTGGTAGCACTTGAAAATTTCTGTTTATCAACCCTGGATTTCTCTATAGTACTCCTATAATAATAATAATACTAATAATCTAAGAAAAGAAGAGACTAGTATGCATGCATGTATGTATGATCTCCGAACAGAAAGGGGAACAAGTTCACAAGACATCTGCCTGCCTGCCTGCTATCAACTAAAATTCACAAACACAATAAGCCACCACCGACCCGTGATTTTAAAGGTTATCTTATCTATTGATGACCCACAAACAACCCATCTGTATTTTCCTCTCTTTTTTAGTAGTAAGTATTAATTATACACAGCACAAGGCAAAAGGACAACCTACCAACAGTGAATTATAATAATAAACGCACAAAACCACTTGATACACTATAGTCGTGTTACGGACCCATAACAATTTATTTGAAAAGGAGCAATAATTCAAATAAAAACTTTACTACTCCAGTAGAGTAGAACAGTCGCATCGTCTCCTGCTAATGATTACACCACTTACCACTATTTATTTACAACCCACTATAATAGAATTTGTCAAAAAAAAAAAAAAAAAACCCTCTAGAATAGAAGGTCTGTACCCTTTTGATAGTATTTCCTTTGAATCATATCAACACCAGTTGCGTGGGCCTTAAAGCACACCCACCATTCCATGTGCCCATGTGACTTAAACCCAACCCTCCCCCCAAAAGGAATTAGGAGTCATGACCTAACAAATACTACTCCTAGTTAGTACTAGTGTGGAATATAGTAATCAGAAATCTAAGGTTCCCGACGGAGGGCTCCCGATCGGATTCCCGACGGCGCGCCGGAGATTCGGTCGGGATTCCTCCCGTCGGGACTGTAACACCTCTTGTTAGTGATAGAGTAGTACTTGAGACAAAATTACCTCAACAAATATTTTTGATCATAAATGATTCCAAAATGACCTCAACAATGACCTCAAACATTTTTTCCTTTCTGAACAGAAATGATTCCAAAAAAACGTTTGAGCCAAAACAAAACACGAGCATAGCTAGTGCGGCCATCACAAGGAGAAAGAGGACCAATCACCATCAGTGCGCATAGGATGCTTCTATTTACACTGGAATTTCTTCCCATCACTCCATACCTACCCCCTCCCTATGAGATCACAATTCACGAGGTGTTAGAAATACTACTCCCATGGAGGAGGACGTGGCCACTGGCCACTGAAAATAGGTAAAAAAAAATTACTCTACTCCTCAACTGTTGCCTTGGCCCTTGTGCACTACAGTAGTTTAATTGGATTTATTAGCAATGGGAGGTCAGTTTCGTTATTTTACCACCCCATATGTTGTGTCGGTTCTTCCCTCAAGTTCTTGAGTAGTGTTGCCCTACCTACTACTAATCGCAACTGCAGGTCTGCAACTGTAATAATATGCTTAGATGAACCCTACCAGAAGCACAACAAACAGTAAGAAGACGACAACAGAAGTGAAATGAATAAACCTTTTTTCCCCTCTTATTTTCAAACGCAAGAACAATACAATAGAATACAAATCACCAGAGGTGATGACGATGATGACGAGTTAAAAAAAGAGAGAGAGAGAGAGAAAAATCAGAATCAAAAGAAGAAGAGAATATAATGAAAGACAAAAGAACAAATTTGGAAAAGCTCATCACCAAAAAGAAAGTCGCTACAGGAATTTACCGGTGAGTCCAGTCCACAAACTTCACTTCGAGAGTCCGTACAAGTCGAATGGGGCCCAAAGGGAATCCAACGGACACGGTTGTTTCGAGTCGATCCTCAGCCAAGGCTTGCCGGAACCGCTCCAATGGAGCAGGCTCACCGGACCTGGGTGGAGATCCCGACAGCTGCCCCTAACGTTATCACCCCCCAACCCGTGTTGGTTCCACCGGTGCTCTATGGGTGCCACGTGTCCCGCGAAAACCAGCAGGAACGGCGGTAACGACCCCAGCTCGTAAATCCGGTGGCTCTTCTGGATCTCCATCCACGTCTCGATCCGCTTCGTGTACCCGAACCGCCTCCACTTGACTAAATCAATGACCATCACGCCCGTGTTGAAGTAGCACGGATTCCGGCCCGAAAAAGTTCCCGAAAACCGCCGGTCCGACCAGAAACTCGGCGTGAAGTACTTCGTGAAGTTGGCGTGGCAGTATTCCGGTGCTCCGATGGTCTTACCCCCTAAACTCGTGGCCCACAGCTTGCCAATATCGTCGACGAGAACGAGATCGGAGTCCAAGTATATTACCCTGGTAACACAGGGCTCGAGCAGGTTTGCCATGTAATTCCTGGCGTAATTTAGGGGCTGTTCTAGTGCTTGCCTCACTGAAGTCGAGATCAGGCCCCGCACCATCTCCGGATCGAAGAAATAGACCTTGAAGTTCAAATTAGGGAAAGTGGACCGGACTAGGGTTTCGAGATCGGTCTCCGATACGAGGAAGTGAAAGAATATGCTCTCGGCACACAAGGAATGGTGGAGGATGGAATGAACGGCGGCGATTGATCCGCGTAGGTAGTCGACATCGAGAGTAATGGCGACGTGTACGAGAGAGGGGTCGCACACGCCGGTTTTCTTCAATTTGTTGCGGTTATTGGAACTGCATTCGTGTGCATTGGGGAATGCGGATGATTTTCTGAACGAGAATCGGTTGGGCGGATCGACGGCTGGATTTTGACTATCGAGGTTGTGGGATCTGATGGCTTCTGCGGGTGGAAACGACTGCAGAGACGGAGAGAGGACAATCATCACCAATGCGGCGGAGAAAAACCCCGATAATCGCATAATCCAAAGCATGTTGAAGCGGTGAAGGCCTCCTCTTCCCTTCGTTTTTGATTTGCAATCGGAACGACGATGTGGTAAAGTGGAGGAGACGAGGAACGCTAGGGTTCCTTTGAGGTCTGCCAGAGTTGAGAGGCAGATTGCTGGAATCCAGTCTTTGAGGTCTGCCAGAGTTGAGAGGCAGATTGGTGAAATCCAATCGTCCGGTCCTTTTCTTCTCTCTCCCCTAATCGCATGCCGTGGGGACGAAGCGAACTTGGACGAGAGGTGAGGTAGAAAGAGAAGAAACCATGAATCGAAACAGAGAAGGAAAGAGGGGCCCGGTGCTATTCTGCGCCGACATGCGCAGGAGTCCAGTAAATCTCCCTCTTCCTCCTCCTCCTCCTCTCCTATCCTCTCCTCTCCTCTCTCTCTCTCTCTCTCTATTGAAGTAGAAGGTGAATCAGCAGTATGGAGGCGCAAGTAGAGAGAGAGAGGGAGGGAGAGTCAGGGGAGTTGGAGAGAGAAATGAGAGTCTCTTTCAAGCTTTGCGTTTTCCACCATAGGAATCCACAGCCAAGCATCGAATAATAGTGTGATAATAAGCCCCCCTTTATCATTTTTTGTGTTTTTTGGTACGAATTGGTACAGCTAAAGCCTAACAAAAATTTCAAAAATGCCGATAACAAAAAAAAGAGTCAAAAATACTTGATACGGTTATAAATTGGTAATTAGGAGATAAATAAATAATAGTAATATTCTAAGTGGTCAGCATCGAAATTGAGAACTTAAAAAGAATATATTTTATTTGAACAAATTCAAAAATTAAAAGAACTCGTTAATATGTAATATCCTGCGAAGAAAAAAAAGATAACGAAAAGTTTTTTCATACATAAATTTTTTTGCATAGATCGTGCACAGATCGCAATGTAGGCCCACCAATCCCTTTAAAAATTCAAATTAATTTGAATTCAAAACTAGTGCATATCTAACTAGATATGTACATATAATGACCCCGTTTATAATCGGCTGGATGATAGCTTTTTTAGTTATAATTTTGGTTATTTTTGCTAAGAAGAGGATTTAGCATAAGTTGTGAATGGTGCAAACTTTTTACAAAATCGAATCAAATTTCAAATTCCTTGATTAAATAAGTTATACTAAACTAATTGATCACGGAATAAATGTCTAGATTGCTGGTAATAATCATAGAAAGGTAATTATGGATACAAGTGTTTTTTAGTCATTCGTAGTTTATATATAGTTTTAAATAAGTACAAAATTATTATAGAACACGATTTATTAGCTTTTCTATACAGACAAGCTAAATAAATTAACTGGTAGGTGTTAACCGATGAGGCCAATGCATGGAGGGTGAGTAAAAATCTCAAATTATCGTAAGATTAAAATTTATAGGTCTTGGAACGGAGGTCACAAGTTCAACTACTCATAATTAAAAAATCGATCTCATTCTCCACGGATGATCTAAGTGAGATGAATTTAATGTCCCACAAATAAAGATTACGCAGTTGAGTTTATCTGACCAATCACCTACAAAATGCAATCATAGGTATTCCAACAAAATCTCGTGGAAGACCAACTTTATGGGATGAGGGAGTAATCTTTTACTATTAAACTCTCCTTAATTTCTTGACTGTTTTCCTCAAGAGTCCAGACATAAGACCACAAGCTACGTACCACTGCTCATGCTTCTGAATCACAGGCTCCCAGCCAGCACTTGAAGACTTCAAACCCTTCAACCAAAAAAGAAAGAGAAAAACAACAGAAGACGACGACGACGACAACGACTTCTTTTAGTCCTCACCCTTTTTTTCCAATATGGATAAGATAAATTAGATATAGATAGTACTCCTAGTAGATATTTGGAGTTTGACTTCCAAAATTACCTAGAGTGGAAGACTTGGTTGAAGACTTATAAATGTTGGCAGGTGAAATCAAAACCACATTAGAAAAAATTAATTTTACAAGGACTGATAAGAAAAACTAAAATAGTAAGATATTGTTCCTCTGCTTAGCAAAATAAGGTACTGGAAGTCTGGAATCCCCCTTTTATGAGTCTAATGGATTGGAGAGAACAATTTAGGCTTGGAAATATTTTTTATGATCTCACGAATCCTAAAAGACACTAATCAAGTTCGAACTTATACTTCTTCATATCGTCGTATAAGGGTGGGGAATGAAAATATTTGACATGGAAATAGCTTTCTGTAATGAGGAGGAGCTAGTAGAGGCTATTCATTTTGTTTAGCTCGTTGAGAACATCAAGTATAGCAAAAAATCAAGTTTATTAGACATCATTTGATGTGATTTTGAAACACGTTTATCTTGCAAAAAGCAAGATTGCAACACTGGAACAAAATCCATTTCTACTAATTTTGCAATATAAATACATTTCAAAATCATATCAAATGATAATCGATCAACCTGATACGTGGCATGCTTTGATGCTCTTAACGAGTCAAAAAATATAAACGGTCCGATCATTGAAGTGTGATCGGAAAGAGATTGTACTCTGAGGAGCTGGACTCCCCTTTTCCTACCTTATCTGAACCATATTTTCAGATGCAAAATGCAGGGGGTTTTTCATGTCAATCTAATATCTCTATGTGTTTTGACACTTCGACAACCAATTTACGTGTCTTTGCTCAATAACAGGAGGCAAAAAAGATTTGGCCTCCTTTTAAACATGGTGGTTAAAGCATTTTGCGGAGACCCTTTGTGACAATTTCAAATTGTACGTAACTAACACAGGATCAGACACACTAAATTTTGAATAATAGAAAACCAATTAGGCGTATTAAATTATCAAAAAAAAAGAGAAGAAAGAGAATACATTGTCCTTTCCTTTTTCCATAAAATCCATGATTTAAAAATAGTGTTAATTAGCAAAAAAGAAAAAGAAAAAAAGAGGACTCCATACACTTATGTTCTATAGAAATAGATAGATAGTTGGAATGTGACTTTCAAAATAACAAATAGATGAAAATTTGATGACGCCGGCAAAAGATGAGCAATGAAATGATTTTAAATTATGACAAGTGAAATAAAAAAGAAATCATCAAAAAAACAATTATATAAAGAAAAACATTGCCCCTTCCTTTTTCTATGAAATTAAAGATTTAAAAACAGTGTTTAATTACCAAAAATAAAAAAGAAACAAAGAGGACTTTGTATCCTTTTGTTCTATAGATATAGATAGATAGTTGGACTGTGCCTTTCAAAATAACATATAGACAAAGACTTGACAACAAAGATTAGGGGTGAATATGGTCCGGATTGGTTCGATTTTGTAGTAAACCAAGAACTAAACCCATACCTACGGATTATGAATTTTGAGAACCAAACCAATCCATAAAATTCATAAAACTTAACCAGTCCAAACCTTTAAGATACGGATCGGTTTCGATTTTGATCCATGGTTTGCTTAAAGTTAAAATATCAATTTTATACACGATTTAAAGTACTCAAAATGCATAGATAAATAAAACTAAAACTTATATTTAAACTTAAAATTCTATTGAAATCATCAAAACTCGTGAACTAATAGAAATTTAGGGCAAGTACTATTCGCAGTAAAGGAATGTAGCGGTGAAGTGGAGTACTAAATTAGAAAGTTAATTCACCATGGCATAGCCTATCTTTATTGGTGTATCTATATTAAATTAAATAAATAAATATATATATATATAAATAAATATATATAAATAAATATATATATATAAATAAATATATATATATATAAATAAATATATATATATATATAAATAAATGCATATATACGGTCCAAATCGGTTTGGAACCGCAACCGTTAATGTAAATCCACAAACCAAACCATATAACTCGGTTTTGAATTTTTTAAAACCAAGACCAAACCACACTACTTAAAAACCAATCAAAATAATTCGGTTTGAATTGGTTTGGACTGGATTCACGGTTTAACAAATTATTTGCTCACCCCCAACAAAGATCAGCCATGAAATGATTTTAAATGTTGGCAAGTGAAATAAAAACATATTATCCAAAAAAAAAAAAAAAACATTGCCCTTTCATTTTTCTATAAATTTTAATTTTAAGAGCAATGTTAATTAGAAAGAAATTTTTTAAGAGCAATGTTAAAAAGAGGACTCCATACCCTTTTTTATAGATAGATAGTTGGAATGTGACTATCAAAATAACCTACAAACAAAGACTTGATGGCAGAAGATCGGCTATAAAATAATTTTAAATGTTGGCAAGTGAAATAAATAACAATTTAAAAAAAAAAAATTGCCCTTTCCTTTTTCTATAAAAATTCAAGATTTAAAAACAGTGTTATTATCACACAGAAAATAGAACTCCGTACACTTTTTCTTTTCTTTAGCTAGATAGTTGGAATGTGACTTTCAAAATAACTTACAGATAAAGACTTGATGGTAGAAAATCGTCTATGAAATGGTTTTAAATGTCGGCAAGTAAAATAAAAAAAAATTATATAATAAAAAAACATTGCCATTTCTTTTTTCTACAAAATTCAAGATTTAAAAACAATGTTCATTACCAAAAAGGAGGAACCCATACATTTTTGTTATATAGATGTTGATAGATAATTGGAAAGTGACTTTCAAAATAACCTATAGACGAAGACTTCCCTACCTTGTGATTTTAAATGTTGACAAGCGAAATCAAATTTCCATACCTTATGAACCGTATTTATAGATTTATAGATGAAGAGATGCCAGATTTTTTCAAGTCAATCTAACATCTCATCTGTATTTTACATTTACATATTCTAAAATCTCGGATGAATGTGTCAAATTTATGGAATAATTGATTTTGTCGAATCCCCAACCACTTTAAGCGTCTCTGATCGATAGCAACATTTTCACATTAAAATAGTACTGTACTACTAGTATCATTTACTATCACCTTCCTTTAAATTTGATAGGTGAAGCTTCCTGTCAGATGCCAGAAAGGTTTTGGCCCTCTTTTTAAACATTATTAGTGGTTAAAAGGGTAATTAAAACAAGATCAGACACAGTACTAATACTTGAATAATAAAAAACTAATCAGGCGTGATAAATTATAATAAAAAAAAAAACAAAAAAAACATTGACCTTTCATTTTTCTATAAATAAAAATTCAAGAATTAAAAACAGTAGTGTTATTGTGAGTTGATTAGGGAAATCAAGTTCCTGTATATACCAAAAAGTAGACAAATCTAAACACAATCTAAAGTGCTTTTGGTTGCTAGTTAGTGATGAAAACTTTCTCATGCTTTAGGTACACACTTTTTATCTGAGAAAAGTATAATTTTGAAAGTGATTCCGAAAAGCATCACTTGGGTGGCAAACAAATTCTGTGCAAATCTTGGAAACGAAGAAAAACTTTTTAGTTTTATCATTTTGAAGTCTTTAACAATAAGACTCGATTGTAGTACTCTCTCCTAATTAAGTTTTTGAATTCTCGATTCTCCTTATCAATAATTCTTAAGTTTATCTTACTCACACGCGTAAGTGTATGAAACAACGACTATAGAAAAGAGGATATAAGAATTAGTATGAGCTGCGTGCAAGCTAACTTAGGACACTAGGCATCACCCAAAAAAGACCCTTTCAATTCTCACAGTTTGTTAAGCCAAGCCACCCGTAAGACACGCACGTTGTGGTTGAGTTGACAAAATTTACATAGGCATCAGTTGGAAACTTGGAATAAATAAAGAACTAGTGGATAACGAAACCCTTAACCATGTACCTGCTTTTACTTCCTTACGTGTTAAGTAAGAATAATCCGTAGAAATCAATGAACTGTATTCCCAACAAATACTAAATAGTGTATAGTGGAGCGACTCGTATTTCAAACAGTGAAGTTAATTAAGGATTGAGGCCAGGGTAATTTTCACCTGAACAAAAAATTCTTATGGTAAGTGTTATTATTATACTTGAAAAATACTCCCTCTGTCCCATAACATTTGGCATTTTTAGGAATGCGTGTCATTTTAAATTACATATATCTTTCAATCCATAATGTTTTAGGCGAGTTTTTAAACTTTGTTTAATAGAATAAATTAAAACCTATCAAACAAGATCCATATTGCTAATAAAAGATATTACGGATTAAAAGACATAGTTAATTTTTTTATAAAGCTGAAATAGTGAAAATGCCAAACTTTATGGGACGGAGGGAATATACGTTTAGAGACTTAAGAGGGGCAAAGATCGGACTACATTCCAAAGCAATGCTTGAATATCCTTAAACGCGCTATACGACAGTAGTAATCCACTAACTGTACGTGTGGGTATGTAGTACTTCTGTTTCACATGTAAGTAAATAATCAAGTAACGAATCTTTCCATAAGCTAGCTATGATCTAGTCTAGTTTAAGGAAAGCTAATTTGCATTGATGGAGCCTAGTATAAGGATTGGGTAGCGTATGGTATGATGATCGACAAGTCAAACTAGCTCAGTCGTTGGGAGGAAAAAAACCTATGTTTAGACAGCAACAACAGCGGAGAGGCAAAAACGTACTGCTGTTTTGGAGGGGATCCGCTGGTGCATTAATTAATCAGGGGTTTTCTAATGCTATACTAGTGTTCATTGATAGGTTGATGTTAGTGAAGTTTTTGCCAAATTAAGGATATTGCTTCGGGTATCCATCTGGCTAGCTAGGTTCTATAATCTCGGATATGTTGTCGTTGTCTAGTATGTTCTCTTCTTTTGTCAGTTGTTAAAGAAGTAAACAATCGGTGGATGAGCTTTAGCTTTCTGGGGCATAGAATAATGGGGTGGGCTGAAGGCCCAGTACTTGTAGTGGTAGTTTTCACCGGCCCAAAGTCTGGCCCATTGAGTCATTTTTGTATATTGTTGCCCATATTAGTAAGAATGTTAGTACTTGGCAAGTTTTTGGGTCGGGCTGTGAACTTCGAGATCAATTCCTCTCCACACTCCATCTCTGGATACTCCCATGTGGCTTCCACCTTCGAGCCTATGCCGAGGACTCATCTAGTAGAATTGATAGTTATATATGTC